>CAJDSM010111025.1:170-13375 GCA_903981925.1 Ostrea lurida
CTTCTTGGGCTAATGGCTGTTGAGAAAGAAGAATTTTTGAAGATTTTCCCCTTAAATTTGGCATGTTAAAACTTTGATCCCCTATTGTGGCCACCATTGTACCTCTGGGGGTCATGATTTGAACAAACTTAAATCTCCACTATATCAGGAAAGAGTCTTATTGCAACAGTTTCTATAGTATCATATGCAGACATGGGACTAAACAATTATGTGACATTCTAATGTGGGGAATATCCGACCCGTTATTCATAGCGACTTAATGGAACAAAACAGTTTGATCGGTTACACGCCAATCATGAATTCTTTAAAAATATATTTTCATTGGCTTAATTTTATTGTACACAAATATACAGAAATGGTAGTTTGGAGGATTTTGAGATTTTTAAGTTGGTTGTAATCCATAATCATTATTCCATTTTGGTTTAATAATATGTAGGACATGCAGGGGTACTCTAGAAACTGACAAAATTGAGCCCCAGTAAAACTAAACAGCATTCATTGCATTGGATATTTAGATTTTGAGCATGCCCCAAACAAATGTCTTTGACGATACGAGAAATTAACTTTTGTATTACTAACAGCAAACTTTACCATGAAAAAAAAGAAAATTTCTTGTATTGTTTTACCTTTTATGCATTTCAGGACAAGCAGGTTGGCCGAATTCAGACATTGATATCGAAGGCTACACAATCCCTTAAAGGACTGATATTACATTCCAATATACAGTATTCACAGGGGATCCATAATACTGGGAAAACCCTTACAAATGCGACCCGGATAGGTATGTAAATTTCCAACGTAATTCATTTTAATTCCCAAACGAATGAGAAACCATTTAGAAAGTATTTCTGAGTGTGATTTTCTGTTTCTGTTGTATGTTAGTTTACTCCTGAGAACAAGGGAAAAAAGGACATCCCGTACGCTTATCTTCCATTTGGACACGGACCGCGCAACTTTGCATAGGCATGCGGCCTTGCACAGTTGAGGATGAAGTTTTACAATGGCTTTATATTCTGCAAACACTACAATTTCACAAATATGTGAAAGAACAAAGGTAAAACTGGCAATCATTAGACAGTGGAAGAACATACCAGATTTAATTATAAATACAATATTTAGTTTAGACATTAGAGATTCTAGATTCAATTAGACATTTAGAAGATACCAGATTTAATTTAGAATATAAAATGGCGAAGAAACAATGTATTAAATGTAATCATCGTCCCAAAAAAAACCACATGCAAAAAAAAATCGGGTGGAGGGCAACACGGGACCTTCCGAAACAGCGAAGGGCAGGATCAGGATGCCAATGGAGGATAAGGAATCCTCGCTGACCGGTCACACCCGGGCAGATTGGTATAGTCATTAGCGATTACAAGGTTTGATTTAGACATACAAGATTTAGTTAGATATTAGGACATATCAAGAGTTTGATAAGGCTTTATAGATCTATATCACATCAAAGGAACGTCCATTTTTTTCATGATTTATTTTTGTTACTTCGCCATTTATATGGTAACATTTGTTTCTTGTAATGATATATTTGGTAAGTTTTGTGAATTATCTCCACAGGGAAGTCAGCAAGAAATCGTTTGGTTTCTTTTTTTTTATTTAATGTTGATATGATATCAAGATATAATATTCTTTCTGGCTTGGATTTTTGTTCACCCTTGCTTAATGGCGCCCCCTCTTCTCACTCTATTACATTACACCTTCTGATTTCATGCCGCCAATCTCTTATCTCACTTGGAAACCATAACACGCATGTAAACATTACATGCAGGATTTTTTATGATAAAGGTTGCTAATAAGATTATTGTTTTCCAGATCCACTCACGGTGACTAAAACGCACTGTTAAAGGCCAGAAAATGGAGTTAGCTTTGTTGGAAACCGCGATCTCTAAGAAACGGAAGTTGTGTTGTACAATTCAATGGATCGATTTTGTCTTTGATGTCACAAAAATAACAAAACAAACTGAAGAATACACAACAGTGAGAGGGGGGGGAGAGCTAAAGCCATAAATTTTTTAAAAACTATTGTTTATTAGGTTAATCTAACGCAGCCATTTACAAATTCGAATAGTGGGTCAACAATATCGTAGCAACATAACTATATTAGCAACTATATAAACATCATGTGCATTTGAGCAATATATGGTAGATATGATTTATGGAAGTAATAAACACACGATATTCAATAGATTTGATTTAAGTGTTACAGATTTACCAAACATCATAATGAAAGGTATAGCACAGAAAGCAAGAACTACATTTCAAATTGCTTAACAATTAAAGGGGATGGACCACGTTTTAAAAAAAAACGTTCAAGTTTCAGATTGTCAATTTTGATGTTTAAAAGCTTAATTCAATTTATTTCTAGTGGCAGCATAATTGTGAACGTCAGTTGGTTGAGTTACAAGTAAAAAGACAGCACTCGCAAAATATTCGCTATGTAAACAAGGCTTGACCAAAAATATTGTTCGGTAAGACAAATATCATGTTTATAAACAATAATGAGATGTGAGAAACCTAGACACTGTGTTTAATTATGTTAGAATGAACTTCTAATTTTCGAAAAAAAAATCTGCTTTAAATAGAAGTGTGGCATACTTCTATATGTAAGCAAAATCAATGGCTTGGCCTGTTTACATAACAAATAGGAAGGATGTATCTCACTTGAATCAATAGTATGACCTTAAAATATTTCCTGACCATCTAGAAATACTTTTGTTCAAGGAATATAAACATTTAAAATTGCAATCTAAATTGGGAACATTTTTAGTTCAGAAGAAGTCCATGCCCTATATAGCTTTACAGATAATTTATTAAAAAGATGTGCTTTGTAGCAGATGTTGCTTTTCTTAAATAATTAAAACATGTAAATTTCACGTGCTGATTTAAGGTTGACAATATCGAGATCTTAACTCTTGCAATGGAATCTAATCTACTGGACATTTTATGTTTGTATAATTCTGCATGCAATGTATTGATATATAAATTATTCAAAGTACCACTTTTGTTTTACCCTTCATAGTAAGAATCACAAATTAATGTGATTCATTGAATTTCAGAAGGTTTAAAATAGAGTTCTAAGGTGTTTTCCAACTTTGTTCATAGCTGATTATACATTCAAAGACTTAAATGCTTGAGTTTTCTATTTTGCCAACTATATAATTGGAATATATAAGTTAAGCGCTCTAACAACCTCTACCTTACTACAACTATAAACTCTAACAGCTGTTTAAAAGTTTCACTTCAGAGATACTGTTTCACACTACATTCCCATAAGTGGTGATCAATCAGTGTGGATTCTCAAAACTCTAAAGAGTTTTTGAGAAAACTCCAAGTCAACAGCAGATTTTTTCTAAAATTGACTGGCATCAAACCGTTATAATTTCTTCCACACTTTATGCAGCAATTATCACAGATAAATTTAAAATCTAGGCTTTTTTCAGACAATAGAAATGTTCTTTCTGAACAAAAACGGACACCTCGAAAATACAAAGTTTCTGGTCGTTTGGAAAACAAGATTTTATCGTGAGAATTGTCTGTATAAAGGTGTGGAGAGATCTAGTGTTTTGATCAGTCAATTTTAGAAAAGTTCAGTGACTTTAAAGTTTTCTAAAGCTCTTTAGAGTTTTTGAGAATTCCCCACATCTGATTGGACCTGACCATTTCTGGCAATATGTAGGTGGAACAGTATCTCTGAAGTGATCTCTTTAACAGCTGTTTAGTAGTTTTGTTGATAGTAAGGATAGAGCCTTGGTAGAGCACTTTACTGGAACCAGCAATGTATCTTTGTGTTGTAAGGATTCTTATTGCCAATTTTGGAATTATATACTTGATCAACATAGTTATTATATGCAAATAAATAAACTTTGAAATTTAGAAGAAAAAATGTAGATTACAAAATAATCTTGTAATGCAAATGTGCTTCTAATTCTTTGTTTTTATTTAAATGCATCTTTTGAATACCAAATTATTTTTTTTCTTTATAATGTAAAGTATAATTATAGTAATTTCTTTCTGTAGCTAATTATACTTTATTCTTTATAAACTGATCCAGGGAGCCCCTGGCCCCCCAGGTGAGGTATCACTATGCGAGGCCCTCGTGGAGGTTTTCACCTTCACTATACGTTGCTTGATCTTATTGTTGAAAAGATCAAAAACTTTGAATCTCAAAAAAAGACTAACATTATATATTGTAAACCGTAAATGAATTTGACTTTGCAATCGTCAACTTCCTTTTTTATGTAGTTAAAGTTAAACTACCTCTGGGGTAATAACAAGCGACGCAATTTCTTCTTATCCCGTAACAGATACTCGATCTGCACGAATGTGTGTGACTGGTCTCGACAGGGGAATGCTTAACCCTCTTGTGGTACTTTGCTCCCACCTCTGATGTGTGTCGAGGGTCACGTGTATCGTCTGCTCTTAAATGGTTCTTTGGAGATTATGAAAAAATGATTTCACATTTCTTTTAATCTTTCATGCTTTTCATTTCTGGACATTAATTTCGTATAACCAAACTTCCACATTTCCAACAAAAATAATCCACAACAATTTACATCGTAATTGGATAATAATACATGCTCGCTAGTTAATCGTTGAAAAGGTTTCTAAAACGCTTGTGCTTCCGATTATCAAAACGTAATTTTATATAGCTTTATATTCATCGCGCTTCGATTGCAGGTGCGTAATGTCTAATCGTGTTCACTAAAGATACCTAAAATCATCATTTATAGTAACACCTAGTGTCGTTATTTCTAGCAACATTGAATCGACATTACCAAATTAAATAGAGCATAACTGTTAATGGATAACATGGATACAAATATGCACAGCAAATAGTCCATGCTGTATTATTAACCAGTTATATTCTATTTCTAGGGCAGGATAAGGGAACCTTAGAAAAATCTTCTGTGGGCGGGTATATGCATTAGTAGGCGGATCTAGAGAAATCTCGGGATGGTATATGCCCTAGTATGAGGGCCTAGAGAAATATTGTGGTGGTACATGTATATGCCATACTAGAGGTAAAACAATAAGTAAACAATCATATTTGCCAGTATGACCTCCAATTGGATCAATGTTTCAAAGTAAGTATGTATAAAAGCCTTTTTCATACACTGAATTTGACTACGAAGCAAGGATTGCCCCGTTTACTTGATCAAGACAATCGGCTCACAGCGGTTGTGACGGCTCAACTGGGTATTATTACTCCTCCTAGACACCTGATCTCGCTCCGGTGTGTCCAGGGGTCCGTGTTTGCCCAACATTTGTTCTGTATTATGTTTGAGACTTGCGAGATTGATAATTGTTCCTTATATTTGCCTTTACAAGACTATGGGCTCACGGCGGGTGTGACCGGTCAACAGGGGATGCTTACTCCTCTTAGGCCCCTGATCCCACCTCTGGTGTGTCCAGGGGTCCGTGTTTGCCCAACATTTCTTCTGTATTATGTTTGAGACTTGCGAGATTGATAATTGATCCTTATATTTGCCTTTACATTCTAATGCCTTTTATGTTGATGCAAGAGCTCTAATTAATAGTTGCACCATGGTTTGAAAAATTAAACTTGTTTCATATCGTGCAGAGAAGTACGTAAAATATCAGCCTCAGTTTTTCATAATTTAAATAAGTACACATGCATGTATATATATGTGAAAGAAATAAACAAGATTAAACAAAAAAAATAATAAGCACACATAATGGTCATGATTTGAACAAACTGAATACTCCACCTATTATAGAAAGCTTCAATATAAATTTCAGCCCCCTATCTGGCCCAGTAGTGGATGAGTCGGTTCTGAGAAGAAGAAATTTATTAAACTGCACACCCTATCTTTTGCAATTTTCCGGATTGACATTAATCCTCCCCTTTGATATGTGGAGGGATTGGTCCTTCATTTTGAAAACCAACAACTTGATTCCCTTTACCCCGAAGGATAATTTTCTGTACAAGTGTTGGCAATGAATTTGGCCCAGTAGTCATCTCGTGGTGTTTTTGAGAGAGGGGAGAAGTCGGAAAAAATGCGAACAAGTTAACAGATACCAGAGACGGACAGACAGAGACAGACAGACCAGAACGACGGACACATCAAAGTCGAGCAGATCAGATAGGCTCATTTAGCCGTTCGGCTCAGAGAGAGAGCGAGATGCGGTGGTGGAAGGCTAAAAAGGGTTTTAATGTATTCATATCTCCTGCGTCCGAGTTGACTCACAGGATGAAATATGGGATGAAATGAAAATTTTATTCACCAAAGTGAGCGGAGAGTGGATGGCAATGCGGGAGGTAGGATACATAGATTTACAACATACAGGTAATGGGAATTTATAAGAGAAGAAAGAAAGCATGACATTTGCATAGAGAATATAACAAAGAATTATTTGCAATGCGTCCAAATGCGTCAGGAAAAGATAGAGATGAGTGTTGGAGACCAGCCATTATGGAAATAAGTTCATCTCAAAGTTCCGAGACATGGAGAGTGAGGGTTATGTATGTCGGACCCAAAACCGGAGAAGAAGAGGGAGGGGATGAGAAGCCTATGTGAATAACGAATGTGATTTTTATCCATAATTCCACTCGCGAGATGTAGATGCTTGAAATTTGAGGATGCACAAAAGCTACAGAGAGAGAGAGGAGAGGGGACTGTCGCGCCACAAGAGAACTCAGTCAGATAGATTGTTCTACTTTCGTCTCCATTATATGCAGTACCATCGCAAAAGTAACAAACACTATTGAACAATTGTACATTCATCTTGTCATGAATTGCTTTCAAAAACACAAATTCATTTAGAATATCCCTAAAGTTGTCCTTACTGATGGACAAAGGAAAGAAAACAGGCACTATTTGGCCCACATCGATGGCACATCTGCGTTGGCAAATGCTCCTGTTGCCGACCAACACCAATAATAGCATCATCGGCAGTCGATTACAGCTGAATTCTCTAGTTACTATGTGTCAGCGACATTTCTCTCACTTGTTAATTATCATGTTATTTGGCGATCATTTTGCGCTCTAATTTTCTTGTTATTATCGTCTAGCCTAAAAGAAACTTATTTTTGATAGGTAGGTTTGTGCGTCCCTTAACGTTGATCTTTCTCTGGTTCCCTTTGTCCTAGAGTGTTTATTCTCTTTCGTTGCTTGACGATTTGCTTCTGCTTTGGATGATGGGTGAGTCAACCGTAGTTTTACTACGGGCACGTTATGCTGCAGTTACAGGTTTAGTTTTACTATTGATGACATGGAGTACTGTGGCTATCGAACTTTGCGAAATCCGATTACAGTTTCAGTTGTCATTTTGTGTAGTAGCTGTTGTTGTGGTATAAGCATAATATATATTTCTCGCACTTTGTTTTGTTTTTCTTTTTTCGGCTTATACACACGGATCTTAATCTTCGTTAACGGTTGTCAGACGAACCTTTTGCTTATTGTAGGGAAAGTTTCGGCTTGACGACCGGTCCGGCTTATGATAATAACGTTGGGTCCGAGACCGACTTGCTTTTCTGCAGTCTTGAGAGAGAGGTTTGCTTAAGTTAGTATCGACCGAGTGCGCACTTGGGGTTAATTGAAATCTGGCAGTTGTGAAGTTGGTTTGTCCATCCGATGCTTGTGATTTGGATATTGCCGTATTCATTAATTCGAAGCAAGTTTTGTTTTGCCTGCTATTTCGCCTCACGAATATGTTCGAAGTCTTGCATGGCGATAGCTTATAGTGTGCATATGTAAATTGGGGAATTTCAAAATCTTAATTTTCAACTCGGCCCTTAGAAACGTTTTCCGACTATATTTTTTTGTAAATTAATGGCCTCTGTTACCGAATTGTGTGTGTAACACCACAATGGGTTGATTTCAAGAGCACAAAAGCGGAATAGGGCGTAAGATACCACACCCAAAAAGCTTCGATGAGTAAGTCATACTCCCCAAGTGGTACCTTACATTCAGAATACAATTATTATACTAGCGTGAATCAGATAAGCTGAATGTAATAGTTTGGTATGGCGATGTTGTCTCAGTAACAACCACGCTCAAAAGTGTCCACTATTATAATCTCTCCAGAGAGCTTCTAACATAACCGTTAAACTGTCCATTTCCAAAATCGCCCAATGTCTTACTATAATTGTGCGCAGTACTTTGTGGGTCAGATATCACTCTAATAGTTCGGTTAGGTGAGTAGATAGAAACTAATTGATTAGTAACTCTTTTTTTAAATGGATGATAGCGTCCCGACTTCATGTATGGAAGAGAAGTGATTGATCATACATCTGTGGCTGAGTATTTGAATAGTCTCTCTTCAGACGAAGATTTATTTTAAAGTAAGAGTAAATAAACCACAACTAGTTCACACGTCTGCATATAAAGCTATTCTAAAACGTGACACCGATTAAAACTGGTACCATATTTCATTAGAATTAAAATATACTATGCATAATCGACGTTAGAGGATAATTGTTATGGCGGCGAATATTCTAAGGTGTGAGTTGACCAGAGTCTTGTCACAGAGTGAGCATATCTTTACTTGTACAATGGCACCCTGAATCCCACCTTAGGTTCTGTGTGTGTGTTCCGAACTCTCTGTTGTTTGTGATTCTATTTGGGACTTACGGATACTATGGTCACTGTTGCTTATCGTCCTGCACACTTTAGGACTTGTTTCACTCTTTTTTTTGAGCATATGAATTTAAGAAGGGTGTCACATATTTTCTACTTTTTTTCTCTATAGTAAGAAGAAAGAAAGTAGCCCTATACTGAATTACACTGCTTCTTTAAAGTTATGTAAAAAAAATAAAAAATAGGGTCAATATTAGTAATTGTGATTTTTTTTAAAGGGGTGTAAGGGCCATGTTATCAAATGTAAAGGCAAAGTAATAAGAAATCGTCTCGTGTATCAAATCTAGGCAAATCCCAAATGATAATAGACAATAAAAAGCACAGGTGGGCGTATAGTTGGACCCATTTTGCGAATACTTAGAAATAGGACTCCGGGTGCGTTAGCGGCGGTTTGTAGAGCTGCCCGTGATAGATCTATCACACCCGTGTGGGCTGTGAACCTACTTATCGTGGTGCTCGTAAAACTGTATTTATACGTTGAGACATATCCAGTGGTATGAACGGGGGAACTCTTAAATTATATGACACTCAGACAGCTCTTTATGAGCATGGTCTGTGCAGCGATGTGGATACTTACTCAATACTGGGCACACTCTTCCAGCCCTCTGGGATGTGGTCGCATTGTGTTTGCCCCAAAAATTGTTTTGTTTGATTTGGTTTGGAAAAACTTTTGCTTAATTAATCTTGGTCTATGTGGTTTCTCTATCTTTGCAGCTTATATCTTTTATCTGGCCGTGAAGTGATGGGGATGGGTAATCGCACTTTCTCAGCGTGCTAGGTTTTTACTGTAATCTTGTGATGTACATTGTATTACTTACTATTGTGCATATACTCTTGGTTGTACCTGTATGGTGGTTAGGGCGCCTCCAACAGTTATACGGTTCTCGACCATTTTACCATGGGTTATTGTAAAGATGAAAAAATTTTTGAAAAATGCAGCTGAACAACCACAGTTCCCGGTCTGTGTGAGCGATGTTGGCTCTGGCCCCTGCTTTCCTCTGTTGATGCTTTTTCGAGTATTATCTAGTATATGGTTTGAATTACTTCTCTGTAGGTGGAGGTAGGAACACTCCAGCATATGACCTGGGAATGCTGTGTTGTATTACTTCCATGAATCCTCAGATCCGTGAAAATTCCAGTACTAAATGCAGGATCGGGACGACTATGGGACTAGGTGTTTGCTCGAGTTGAGGATACAAAAAATTCTACACCTCCGTTAGATGGGTATTTTGTGGGGTTTTTAGTTTTGCATGAATTTCTAGGATCGATTTGAACGGCACGTCGTGGAATATTATGATCGTTGTACATCGAGAATCGTTTTTCAGCGGTGTGAGACATTTCAGGTCCAATGAAAGTGTCTCAACGGAACAGGGTACGAATTTCTCGACCTTACAGGCAAGGCGTGTCTGTTTGAGACCTTGAGATGGGGAAATGTGCTGGCGGTATTAGGTGGCCCCACGATTGGCTATCTGATGATTCTCAACGTTGGGGCTGTGTAGGGCTCGCGGGGCTATAGTGTTTATATAGGAATTTTGAGTGTTTCTTGTGATGTAAGGTTCAACGTAGCCTTTAAATATTTATACCCCCGCTAGCGGAAAGCGGGAGTGGATTTTGGTCGGTCTAAGTTGGATCGGTCTGATTTTCCAGTTCCCGGCCTTCCCATCTCCACTCTCTTTTAAAAGCCACTCGAACATTAATTCTATGGGAAATTTCAGCGGATTGTTTTTAGCATTCGATCTGCCATTAATGGGCAACCTCCCGTTTTTAAATTTTGTCTCCTAGGGGTAAATGACGGTTATACTTTAGCCCAAGGGGGAACTAGCTGCTATGGGTATCCACGTTTTGAGCTTTCGCTCACCAGTAGATTTATGTCATTATCTTCATATCTTTGCGCTGTTTTGGATTGAAAGCATAAAGTACAAGCATATTCAGCATAGAGTGCTAACTTTCTTCACGTCAGAAACCAAACGGAACAAACGTGGAGATCAAATTTCGTAGTATGAATATAACGCGTAATGGCATGGAGGATAGAATGTCATATGATTACATCCATGTAGGATTCTCGAATTGGTATGTATTTCATATTAATCTCTGCTAACTGTGAATCGGCAAAGATAACGAACCGTATATCCAATTCTCGTAAAGTCCCGCAAAGGATTTTACAAGCAATAGAGTTGGGCGATCACGGACCACTGACAACAGAGCAGGCCGGGATCAGGTGAGCCCATCACGTAAATTTCCCTGTTCGATCCGGTCATCATATCGTGTATGAAAACTGGTTTTTGTTTTAAAACATTTTGCTTTAGAAGACCATCAGGATCAGCATTTTTACCCAATTGAGGCCATACGAGGTAAACTGGATCATTATAAGATTCCACTAGAGTTTGCGAAAATATTGCTATTAAACGTGAATCGCAGAAGCCGCTAACAATTTGGTTTGCAAATGCCATGTCTTCGAATTATAAAGAAGAAATTGGATCACCAGACGTAGAGAACAACGCTGCTTGAATATCGACATTAAGTCTGAGGGAGACATTACACACCATACTTCAATGTTGTTGATAACCACTCTGCGCAAATGCGGCAAAATTTGTTGTCAGAGATCGGATATTTCCAAAAACGATTCGCCCAACAGAGTGAGCGACTTTTCCCCGGAAGAGCATGATTTTATTTGCTCATTTTCATCAAATTTAGCTTTCCGCTTGAGAACAACGCTGTGTTGACTAGTAACAATAATTGATGTAGGTCCTTGTTCAAAGAAAGGCATATGACACTTTAAAGATGGTGTCTCCCGTCCTAAGATAAAAGAAAAGCTTACCAGAAATGTTACTTTGAAGATTATTGACTTCCAAAGATCCTAATGTTGTTTAGAAAACATTGCGCAAAGATACCAATTTGATTGTGTTGTAAACGCTAGCAACCTCAAGCACAATAGAAAAGCTCCAAACTTCCATATCGGCCGTGTATCTTAAAAACTTGAAACCTGAATCAGTAAAGAGAGTTGGAGAGAGAGAGAGAGATCAGAGAGACTAGAGGAGAGACGAGATGTTGGTGAGAGGAGAGCGGGAGAGTAAGAGCGAGAGAGAGACTCAGAAGGTTGTGATAAACTCCTTGAATTCAGACGCAAAATATTTGAAGCAAGAATAGGTGCGAAAGTGACGGGTAACTTTGTAATTCTCGAAAGATTAGATAGCATAAAAACCAAGAAAGAGTAAGTTGAGCAGTTAGAAAGATTCGACTTTGGTTTCCAACTTCCCTTTTTTTAAGGTTTATTACGAAGCAATCCTAACTTCTATCTGTTCCCGATGTCGACTCTGATTTTTTGCTTGAGAGAAATTTGAGCAATTTTTTCAACTTTAAATTTTGAATTAAACACAATAATATGTATCTTATATTAGCCAATCAAGTCAAACAAAGGAGGATAATCATAATTTCATTCCAATATAACACTAAATAGTGCAGTTAGATGTTCGATGAATTAAACGAAGAACCTTATTCATCTTTTTAAGGCGGAATGCCAATTAATATTAAGTAACTTGTGTCATGAGATATTGAGAGTAAACTTCGGTGGTTCGTATTGTATAATATAGTTGGATATGTATCGGTTCCTAAAAGACACACTGTCTGGATGAATTAAATCAGCTGCGGCAATTCACTTCTGACCCAAAATATTGGCAAGCATCCGTCTACTTTCGATCCGGTGATCGATCAGCTTGATAAGAGCGGCAAGAATGAAGCCTACACACCAGAGAAAGGCTGGCTTCCCTTCTCAGCAGGCCTGCGAAGTTTGTTTGGGCGAGCATGCCTCGCGCCAATACCGGAGTTAGCTTGATGTGTGCTAAATCTTATTAAGCGAGTTTGAAATTCGACTTCCAGCGATGGCATTCGAAAGCAAACCCTCGAGTTACAAGTATTGTGGATTTGGGTTAAGAGCTTTCCGTTCGCTTAGACGCAAATATCGTTTTCGTGACGGAGATCGAGGTATTGCTGAGGAACTTGAAAAAACAACCAATGCGGTGATATTCATCCATTATTGAAATCAGTAAGTGGCACGTCAGCGTGTTTTAAAAACGTAGTCGGACGTAGAACTGCTAGGCGGTGAAATTATTGCCGGGATCACTTTTGTTGATTTTTCCAAAAACGTTAGACTGTATTAGTAGGTTTGCCGAAACAAATTTGTCAATTCAGTGATATACCGCCTGGTGTCTTTAGATACTCTAAGTTTCTCAGTATGACTCCATTTAAATTCTGTACGAAACCAACTCCAGATTCAATGCTCTTATGAATACACTAAAGCTTGAGTATATGTGGTTTGTTTAACCGATTAGCCAGTCTCGATAGATCACTAAATGTCTTACATATATAAGGATAATCAGTTTTGCTAGAAAATTACTTTAACGCAATACACTGTTATTATTTTATTTGACCATTGACATTTGGATCGTATTTTTTTCTTAATCTAATCGCATTCAATAATCAGATGGGGCACTACATATACCGATTAATCACATGGTATACCAACAATGTAGACTTGCAACACAACTAAAGAGCAATGACTGTACAGCAAACAAAATCACTAGATGTGATGTG
>CAJDSM010111041.1:1736-14687 GCA_903981925.1 Ostrea lurida
GTTTATATGTTAAGGATTCGTTAATTTTCCAATTACCACCTTATAGTTTAAGTATTATTCTAAAAAATATCTTAATTACATTTACTTACTTTCATTAAATTTACCAAAACTCCGCTTATGACGTAATTTTAAAAGGCAGCGGAATTACGGTTGTGTGATTGTAAACAAGCTATTACGTTGGTACGTCATAGATTCTAGGTGTGCAGTATTTTGTTTTAGGTAATATTAAATCGCAACATCCTAAATTTCACAACTTTTTAACATCTAAATCAATGTTAAAATACAAAAATTAAATATCATTGCTGCCTCTTAAAGATTGTTCTAAGACAAATGTTGCATGATTCAGATTTTATCACCTACGAACTTATCCTCTTTCTTCTTCCGCAGGGCTCTGACCCTCCTCTTATTGATTGTTCGATTTCACATTGATTGCTCTGGCAGTCAGGACATACTTCGTATCACAGTTGAATTGTTGTTAGAGTTGATAAAAAGTTGTATTCAATCTTTGGTTAATTATCTTGAAATACTTTAATTCCCATTGATGTCATAGTAGTCATTGTCATGCGCGTTATACTTCTACCCTCCGGACGTGCTTCCTACCTTTGGAAGACAAACATTTTATATGATCCAGAAACAACCAAAACACCCAGAAAGAGATAAGCCAATTACATAACAATCATTACAAAATATTTCGCAGCAAATACAATATTCCTAATATTTCATCATATACCGGTCGCTGTATATAATATAGGATGTTGAAAAAATATTGAAATATGTACCATATAGGAGAGATGTTGCAAACGATTTGATCGCGTTAAATAAAAAAAGAAAAATTAACAGTGAAATTTAAGGCAATATAATCAAAGCTCGGCTAATTCATAATACTTGCCGCATACTTGCGAACCAATGCTCTTTCTAAACATTTTTAAAACCACACCCGCAGAATATGTTGTCACGTAGACCCACGGGAAATGGCGATAGCTTAAATACGTTTACAAGATCTGTGCTTAGGCTTTGAATGAGGTTCACAAAAGCGACGAAACTAAGGTATAAGTCAGCAAGGCAGGAACTATGTCCCAGTAGATACGTACAACAGTCACGATCCCCCCGACTTTTAAACCGTTCGTGTCCGAAATGTTCTCAAACTAGGAAACAGGTAAGATCACCTGTTAATTATCATCAGCAGGGCTTACCTTCACTGTTAATTGAAATTCACTAAAATATAGGGAAGTCAATGAATCGTTTGTGATTAAAGTTACATGATATGAATAAACCTGAAACCTATAATATAAAAAAGATCCAATGGATTACGCGAGACAAAGATGTTGTCAGAATTATATAACTTTATATATATTGTAAATATGAATATGTAGTGAGGGATAACTAATGATTTTCATAGAACGCATTCAGCGATCTATATTAGATACTGGTTGACGGATTGAACGATCCTTATAAATGTACTGGTTTAATGCCTAACAGACCTAAACAGACCTTTTGTCGCACGGTTTCCGCTTATGAGACATTGGGGTAAAATTTAATCCTTCTGTGCGAATTTCTGATGTCCGGCACAGTTCTTCGATAGAAGTGATGATTGATTAACTGTAAGAAATTGGTGGAATAATAACGCATCCGTTGTACAGTTCACGATAAATTTACAAAGCTCGATCTTAGCTTCAGGAAGCATTAAAAAACCAACATTGGTTTGACAAACTATAACATCTTCATATGGTTTGTAGGATCGGAGAGGGATATTTGCCCCAATTTATTTCAAGTAAAATGAAATTACAGTTAAGTGGTAACCTTGAACAGTGGTTGTAGTTTATTTTTCCTTCATTTCCTTTTCAATTTAAAAGTTGCCCATTCATCTCATTCAAAACAGAAGTAGAATTGAGTATTTGCCTTTATAAATTTTATATTATTCGAAGTTTATGTTATCACATATTTAGACACCCCCCTTCAGAAGAGAGCAGTGTTATATGCCTCCCCCCCTTTTTTTGGGGGGGCTTACATCATTACTTTAAGAAGTATTGTCCCCCCCCCTTCAAAACAGCTGCTTTATGGCCTATGCCTTTCATTCAAAACTCCATCAATTTAAAACCCTCTCAGCCATTGATGACTATGCCACAATAACAATGAACACTTTTCAGGAACAGCAAGGCTCTACAGGTATTACTCAATCATGGTAAATTTTTTCAAATCTCAAAAAGAAACATCGTAATCGTGCGCACAAGTGGGTCTATTCACCAATTGACACGGGCCGCGCAAAAGGCGTCCTCTTCCAAGGATGTAAATAACCCTTACTTGGTCGCACGCGTACCGGTTTGCCGCGTTCTAGAGCACAGGTAACATTTTACCCTGTGCAGAATTTGATATGTCGGCACAGTTCCTCTGTATAGAAGGTGATGACTTGATGTAAATGATTCGTAAAGAAATTGATTAATTCAAGCATCCGTTGTACAGTTCCTTGGTAAGTTCTACAAGCCCGATAATTTCATGAAGCATAGAAAACAACCAATTGGTATGACGAATATAACATCTTCCACATGGGCGTAGAGATGGGGGGGCACGGGGTAGTATCGTCGCCCATTATTTTCTAGCTATAAACGCCACGTATCACATCACGGATTTCCACATTTGGAAATATGTTTTGTTTCTTTGTGATATAATTGGCCGTAGTAAAGTTTCTTTTAAGGTTGGCGCTGGCCTTCTTGCTATCATAATATCAGAGCGTTTTTGAACACGGTTTGCCAGATCTTTCAAGATGATTCCAAGATTGGAAAAAAATCGTTTCGGTTTTAAAAAGTTTAATGAATTTCTTGGGTTTGGGTGAGGACGTCCAGGCAATTTGCTGTTTAAGTTCTCAGCTTTTGTTTGTATTTCGTATTCGAATTCTAGGGGAATGTCCGCTTTTGATACCAGCATTATGCAGGTTGCGGTAATGCTGCTCCTAACATAAAAACGTAATCGGTCAATTAACGTTTAGATGCAAAAAAAGACCAGTTAACCATTGTGTCAATCGTTAATAATAATAATAAAAAACATATACAAAATCGAGTGTTAGGGGCAACACGGACGCTCCGAACCAAAAGACGAAGGTTAGAGATAGGTGCAGAAGCGAGTTAAGCACACCTCTCTCGCTGACGGTCAACACCCGCCACGATCTTTCAGTCGAAAATAAGTAAACGCGAGTTACCCGTCAGTCAAATATCTGTAGGGAAAAAATGACAATCAAATAGGTATAAACCAAAATCAGTCAACATATGTTAGTGGTGATTAATTCTGTAAAGCAAACAATCATTATACCCGCCTGGAATTGCAAAATGATGACTTTTTTATTTTTTAAACAGAAATTGTTAATAATCGGGCAACAATAATTTTTGTTAAGTTGCCTAAGTATTAAAAAAATCCTCATACGCAGAGATGTTGCATTCAAATCAACTGGGAAACTACACACATAAGCCAGGTGATTGGTATTATACACCATAGAAAGGAAAGTTGACGATCAAGGTATTTTTTTAAAGTCATCAGCGCTTATATATAATGTAGTTGTTCCAGTCTGCCATTAAGTCAAGTTAAGTTAAAGAATTAAATATAGAAGCAAATGTCAATTCTGAGTGTCTATTGACAATAGTCCGAGTGTCGGAATATCAATGGACATTATGTGAATTGATTGAATATATGTTAATTAAACAAATCATCTAGATACCCTATATGTAGGTTAGAAGGACACGGCAAAAGTCTTGTTCTTTCCTCGTAACGATTTTTGTACCCAATTCTCTTTCAAATGAGATTATAAAATAAGTCTTGCATATCTAAGGACACATTATTGACCCGCATTAGGTAAATGCCTACGGCTGTCTTGTGAAGACTGGTGTCTCAAAGACTAGTATGTACTAGCTGAAAATCGGATATGGTATAATGCCCAGTGTAAAAATTAGAAATTCATATCAAATTAGGTTATCGTTCCTCAGACCATAGCCTGATCCTTCCCCGAAGTGTTGACAGAACCCAATTTTGGCCACTACATTGGATCAACTTTTACAGAGATTTACTTTGCAGTGTTGATCCCAACATTCGGTTTGAACAAAAATCCCACATCACTGAAGAGACATAAATTGTTCGAAAATGCGGCATCTGGGCCATAAATAGTTACGTATATGATTTATATAAAAGTTATTTTAAGAAACACAAGTATTCTCTAATATCTACTTCAAGTACTTTTGTGGGCCATCAGAGTGTTTAACAAATATATGTGTCTTGCCTAGCGCACTAGAAATATTTCTTCGTCTCCGTATAACCTACTTTTCGCGTATTTTCGGGTGGCCTTTGTTTAAAAATCGACAGAGATTGAATAGCTTAGATGAATGAGACTGTAGATGAAGATAAAGCCGGATGAGAGAGAAGTATTGTAAATTTTATGATCCCGATCCAGACTCGCAGTTTGGTTTACTTAGTAACTTCTTAATGAACTATCTTAAGTCGCTAAATCAAACTTTTGAAAAGTGTGACAAAATGTGATGAAAGTTTTGTGCAGGATATAATACAGTACGGCCTGGCATGTTTTTTGCAGCGATTCATTCTGTGATAGTTGACAAGAAACAAATTTTAAATTTAATAGGAATGGACATTATCTAATATATAAGACTCCGTCTGATTAGCAGTCGTGGTCAATGTTTTGAAATTCTGCTGAGTGACGTCACGCTCGGTAGGTGTCCAAACAGTTCTTGAGTTTTTTAAGCTGATCAAGCTGATTGGGACACTATTCTAGAGTATTGTAGTGGGAACGTATCTCTGAGATAGAGGACTCTTTAAAGCTGTTTAGTAGTTTGGTCAATAACGAAAGGGGATTAAATGTAAGGGCTACTTTGTTGTCCCATTTCGGATCCCCTTTATCGGACTAATACTTAAGCAGCACTACAGGAAGCCAGCTTCATCTAATGAAGCATCCGAGCGTTTCTTTTGGACCAATTTTGATTTTTTCGTCTGCTGTGTGTATTATGTTTTAAATTACCCTAATTCGTCTTTTGTTTCTGTTAAGCGATATACTGAAACAGTGTGCAGATTTTATTAGTCCGAAATCTTCTGTTTTTTTTTTTTAATCAAATTCTCAACGTATAATAATTCTTTAGATGCTAGCATGGTGTATGGAGCATAATCGAAATGATATTTAGTCTTGAATTATCTTCTATGGATATTTGAATTTACCACAGCATAAAAGATAAATACTATTTTCAATACAAAACTCTCAAACCAAAACCAGTGATGATCTAATGGTTGGTTGTGTGGTTCTGACAAGGTATATGATGTTTTTTCATCGTTTTGGTTTGAAATACTGACCCCTAATATTTAGGTGTAAGTAGGTTCCACCTGATGTAATGTTGTTGGATTAAGTGTGTCTGTTTTGTAGCCTCAGTTAACCCCCTTAGATGCTCCTCATTTTCAAAACTCAAGAGTAACACAAAATAAGTAAACGTAGGTTTTATGCCACAACATAGGCAAACTGAAATATAGATTGCTTCTTACTTTATCAGTGGTAACTAGTTACGCTTGGATTAGTCGCTGTTTTGTAGTATAAGTTTATCGTGTCAAATTATTCATGGTATGCTCGTTTTCTGTATTAAAATTGCAGAGGGCTATTCTGGTATTATATAGCAATTTGCATTGTCCGAAGTATACGTACGCAGTTTCCCCGTTTTTAGAAGAGAAGATTAGGTAGGGATTTAAACCTCTGGATGTTTAACACAAGTTTTTTGACCATTATGGATATGCACAAACGAATCCTATTTTTTAATAATCATTTCGTCAATCAGTTCAATCAGCGTTCTCCCCTCGCTCTCGGGTCATTTTCAAGTGACTCACGCTTGTTACCATGGGTCGACTATGAAGTTGATCAATTCAGCAGGTCTCACAGAAATATAGTCATGACTAGTCCATGAAATTATGTCGTTTGTCCATTTAAACTGAGCGGGTTCGCCGGAGTTAGGATTTAACCTTTTGAAGATGAGGGGTATCTTACTTAATGAGAAATCACCTAATTTAATGGAACCATGCTTATTGTACAAAATTATCTACACTGAGTAATAATGAGCTTTAGATGGACGACAGTGGCGCACGTCCGGTTGATCATTTTATAACATTAGAGGAAGTCGAAAGAAGGAAGAATGCCCATCGGAAACTCCGTGTGTAAATGCAAACCCGTTACCTGGGAGGCATTATACTGTAGAATTGTTTGTAAATCGTTCGTTCAATATCTAGAGCACTGCAACGGTCTGTTTGGAACATTAGTAATTGGAACTTTGGAGGCGATAGGGTGTCTTCGTGGTGGACTTGAAATCGTATTCTCTTCTATTTAACATTAATCGAATTTAATGATGATATTACACTGAAAATACTCACAAGGATGATCCTGGCACGGTATATATTCTCTCTATCTCGTCATTAAACAGTATATTCATACATCTTCTTACTATCTCTTTCCCATCTTCTCTTCTCGCATTCCATCCTCCTTTCTCCTCCTCTCCTCTCTCGGTTTCTTTCTCCTCGAACATCGTCACGCTTGATTCCCCATTGGGAGAACTTACGGTTCACTGCTCTCTCTGTCTCGTAGTTTGGTACTGTCCTCACGTATCCTTCTCGGCGGTACTCCTGTCTCTTTCTCCTTGTTGCTCATCTTATCTTCTCCGTCTCTCTGCTCTCTGACTCTCTTCTTCTCTCATCTATCTTCTCTAACTGCTTCCTTCACCCTACTCCCCCTTTTAATCCATTCTGATAAGTAGTTAGTCCTTTCTTTTTTCATACTTTGACCCCCCCCCTGTTTTCTGCATAATCTTGACAGACCATCCTCAATAATAGAGATTGACCATTCTGTCCGCACTTAATGACCGGAGTTCTTCTGAATTTGGTTACCTTTTTGGATAATTTAATTGTATTTTATGATTCCCTTTTTTTCTATTACTCTATTGTTCTATCTATCTCTTCTTCTTCCTATCTGTTTTATACTCGGACATTTGTCGCAGGCTTGTAGACCTAGGTGTGTCAGTTGACCTGAGACAGTTTCGAGAGATAGAGAATCTATTGATGCTTGCAAATTACACACTTTATTAATTTCTGTTTTATATCCCGCCTCGTATCAGCTTCACACATCACTTCCACTATTATCCTCAAAACAAATTTATTCCAAGGATCAATCTCGTCAGCATTAATAGTTACGGTCTAATTTTTAAATAAGTTCTGGGTAGAATACCAGTAATAACTTCTCACCGTGGCATAGAAGTCCATCACATACTTTTAATTGATATTGATAATATTTGATCTTAAATTCTCTACTAATTAGCTTCCCTTCAACCTAAGGATTCTCATTATTTACCTCTTTCGGATGATCCCATCAACTCTAGTATGAAAGGTTTCCTCTCGTGAATCTGTCAATATACGCTTTGTTCGACGTATCACTTGGTGTCTCGAGTAATCGTTGATCAGGTTGGAACTGGTACATCTCTTCTTACAGCTCGGACATTAAGCACCAAGATTAAAATATGCGCAGTGCATATACTCGCATAAGTACGTCAAATATGACTCTTCTGATTACACCCATATTCATTTCATGGAATCATCACGTAATCAGAGTGGTATTCTATGCCTAACGTTACTGTCACATCCTCTGAATTATAAATCCTCCTCACTATATTTCGATCAATCTCGTCATAAATTCTTACTGTATAACCGCAACTTAACCGAGCCCTCCACGCGCTTTTTCAGTCCATGATTTTTTTGCCTTCTCAACCCCTCCTAAATAATTCCTGTGTAGATCCCTTCAAAAAGCTCATCTTTTATACCACCCCCCCTTCATCCCTGCGCCCCCCTCCCCCAACCCATTTCTGCATCCCTTGCATCTTCGCCTTTTCAGAATTAAAGCGTGCTCTTCCTCCCCTTGACTGTTCACGCTTATAGTTGTTATAAGTACTTCAGTTTCTTCGTTTTTCATACAAAATTTGCCTTTCGGCATGTAGTTTGGTAGAATCAATGAGCGGATGCTTAACCTTTTTTAATCGTACTAATGAAGCGATATGAATATTCTCATTAGTCGAGTACTTCGAGTAATAGTTTGATAATCAAAATCCACTAGCATGGCTTACTTTTGTTTTCATCTTTATTCAAGGCATATTTTTTTCCCCCTCTTAGTCATTTATAACAAAAGAGAGAATAATGTGCTACCTCTGGACCGCATGTACAATCCATTCGTGCTCTGAAACTCAGCCTCTCACCGGTGCCTAGAGTGGTTAATAATCATTTATCATTTAATGTGTGTGGAACAGTCGCGTATATGTGGTAACGACTACTATGCTATGTGTCCGTTCTATTATAAATTTTATTGTTTATCAATCTGTAACATGTCTTTCTTTTTTTCTACATAATATACACTACATGAGAAATATTTCTCTAGTTAAATTGATCTAACCGAGGTTGACCGTTGTTGGGTTCTTTCCGAGATCGAGTTGAAGTGGTATTTGAGGTGTCATAAATTAACATAGCACTGTTTCGGATAAGAAACATCATACAAACAGATTGTATACTATTGAGGCCCAGGATGTCGATAGATTTACATCTTCGGTTATATCCATATACAAGATGAGTTTATATGTGAGTCACAATGGAATAGTGAAATGCTTTGCTAATCATGGCGACATTTAAAAGCTAAAGCAAGTTTGAACATTTAGAACCCACTGCGATGATAGGAGACTTGATCTGCCTTTCATTACTTCGAAATTGATTCAACATCTGATTTGAATGAAAACTGAAATAAATACATGAAGTGTGCATAGATGTGCCCTATGATAGATTATGAAAGGTATATACGATATATAATTGAACTCCAGTTCAGAAAAGTATCTCTGGGCATATTAAGAAGATAGCCTGTATAGGCCTTATTTTTGAATATGTTGCTCATCTAGTCAAAATACTCACGTACAGACGAGTAGGTTACCAGGAAAGAACGTTCACAGAAGCTCTGGTTCGCAAAAATAAAGGGTGATACCTAGATAAATTCAAAACACACAGTGATTGTGTAGACGATAGGTAGTCCTCTTAGCATAATAAGTATATCTGTATGCAGATCAGGGCGTATATGTAGAAAGTGTACTGAGACCTGATATCAATTGCAGTTGATGTAACACCATATCATGTCGTCAGGGGATGAAAGTGCTTGGAACCCTCTATGATATACAAGGTGCTGAGCTCTTAATGGAGGCGTTATTGACTTGCATTACTACGAAACATGTCGAAGTAAGCTTAAGATAGTAAAACCAGATAATGCTCGACTCTCTCTCTTCTCTCTCTCTTTTCCTATATTAACTAATGTAATCTCCCACATCCTATACACATTTTTATAAATCATACTCCGACCAAGATTTGACTCCTCTATCTTCTTCTCGTTCATCTCGTACACACTATCATAAAACCTCTCTCTTCCCAGATCCTCTCTCTCTCCCGTATCTCTCCTCTCTCCTCTTATAATCTTTCTAATGTGAATCCTACACCTCTCATACTGATTACTTACAAATCTCAGTACTCTCATGGATCCTTTCTCTCTTACTCCTTCTTCTCTTTTCTCTCCTGTTCTCTAATCAACGCTACTCTCTACTACACAGCCTACTCTCTCCTTATATATCCTTATATTCTCCTTATCTATAGCACCCTTTTAACATTGTTCTTACCTCATATACTCTAATCTCTGAATGTTTTTTTTACTTTCATTATTTTCGGCATGCCGACGATAACCTACCATGACCTGATGCAGCGAACAAACGGCTCTCGTTATCCTCATAACAAAACACCCAGATTAACGAACCAAAAGACCCGTAAATTTCACTTGTACTCAAGGACCTGAGACTGTGTTAATAGGACGACAAAATAAAAAATAAATATTAATCACTAGAGCTCGTCAGTACTCTATTAACTCTGTTAACGAAAAACATATGCCCGAGATGTTTTTTACTGTGAGTTGTGACAAAGGCCAGGGGACGAAGAGTCGGAGCCACGGCGAGAAGCACACCTCGACAGTGCTTCAAAGAGCGAGTCATAATCCACATATCTACTTCAGTAATGCGTGTGTCTTCGCTAAAATGCGTGAACTAATTAGCGGTCTCAGAATATATCCCACTTCATTTCACACGAATCTCACATCACTGTCAGCTTGACTCGATCTAGAATGGCGATTGTCTATAACATCTATATAGTTTAACCTGCGTCGTTTTTATGAAAGGCATACAACTTCCGTATAAAAATTAATATCTACCCTTAATAAATACGTTCTGAGTCCTCCCACCCCCACCACTCAATTTGATCATCTCTCTAACAGGGTCCAACCCATAAACGTTTAAGTGATTTTGCTTTAGAAGTTGGACCACGAAATAGCCAGCCACGAATGGTCTTGGGGATCTGGGTACTAATTACTATTTAAGCTATATCACGATCATTCCCTGATATTACGGAGAAATGATCACGTCCCAGTATCTCTCTTATGGAATTACATTATGCTGACCAGGGTGGACAGATGAGACTAAATCCTGCTCCCACGCGGGTCTTTACACCTAGTACAGAAGAAAGATTTATGAGATGTGATATGATAATACATCGTAGATTTACAATACAGGTGGGCCACCACGTTAGATGCCATACCACTCGAGGTGAATTTATTCAACACAATAGTCGGTCTTTATGGAACGCTACCTAAGAAAAGCGGTCAGACATGTCACGACTTGGGATAAACCATGCTTTTATACCCTTGTACTCATAAATTTTAGTCATGACTCTTTTTCTTGCCACCACTCTGAGGCGAACATTAATACGGCATATTGACTCTCCTGAGCCTCACTATGTTCTTTATTTTCCTCGGATCTATCTTTCGATTGGATAAAGGTAGGTGCCCAGAGAAGAAAGTTTATCAATATATCATTAGAGATATAGAATAACAACACATTGCATGTAAAAGTTTAGTTATTACTCTATGCTCTCCGTGTGGTTTTTGTGGCGCGTCACACGACCGAGCTTGCGAGGGGGCGCGGTGTCGCGCGGGGGGAGAAACAAAACGATGGGTCGTACTATTTTTCGCATCACAGAAAAACAGGTCATGACATATTTACTAACAATATTTTATTATATTACATCGCTCATTTCATTTGAATGTACTAAAATCCAATTGTGGTGTGTTATTTTTAACATTTTTTCAATAGGTTTTTATACAATGATCTTAAGTGAGCTTGAGTAACGGGGAGAAACAGCAAGTTGAACTAAAGTTGTGTTGAGCGTTCTACTCTGGTATCGGTTCAAGAAACGTGCTCTGGTGATTATGAAGGTGACAAGTGAAGATGTGTGTCCGTAATGTTTGGGTGTTCAATTTTGACGTGCAGCTATGCGGGCCCGAAGAAAGTTTCCGGGCGATATATCGTGTGATATTGGCCCGAACTTCTAAAGGGAAAAGGAGATGGAAATTGAGAAGTATATTTAATAAATCTTTTATTCAGATGTAGTAAACATCGGTCCCAGAAGAATTGTGAAACGAACTAAGATCAATTTTCAGAAACAAGATTGTGCGGGAGAGAAATGAATACCACTCTCATGTATAAGTACAATGGGATATTAAATTGCGACAAATTTGACCAATTTGTGTGTACGTATTCCTTATTAGAGTGAGGTTAGTAGTTAAATTATTCAATATCTCCGAATAGGTTGTTGCGATGCTGTACAACTATGTAGCCAGGCTTTTCGAAATCTCTAGCGTATGCTCGAGTAGTGGGTATAGTTATATACATTAGCATACGCAGTTAGAAGACGAGAGATTGAGTATATAGTATTTTTTACTCACATACGCGAAGATGATGTGAGTATACTGTTATTTAACATCAATTACAGCGGGGAATGACGACGCCAGAGAACAGTGCGATGATACGATTGAGTGGAGTTGGGAGTACAGACTCCCAAATCCATAGGTACCGAAGAGTACACTGAGGTGTAATTTTGATGTTGGTAGATCCATGTTAACCAATAAGTTAATGCGAGTGGGATTATGGAATTACCAGGTTTGCTGAGACAAAGAATTGCATCAACAAAGAATATGATATCTAAACAATTGAATGATACTTTTGACAAGTTACACCAGATAATGCATGCGGGGGCACGTACAATTTATGAAGTAATGGATTGTTTTGTAAGTGCTGAAGATTTTCAGGAAGTTTGACATGTCTACATCGATCGCGATTTTACACTTTGTTTTAAGCAGGTTTACATCTCCGGCAAAATATTGTGTTTTGAATGTGCTAAACGGGTACTAGTTCGGCAGAGTGTGCATTTTGATTAGTTGCACGCTGAGCACGCCAGGAGGTGAGTATGACAATTACCGTGTGGATCTTATAATACCCCACTCACGGCCGCAGTGGGATTGAATCCACGGGACCTACTCCCATCATGTGATCGGGAGTGGGAGTATGTTTTATACAAAATAGTAGATCATCTCTCTCATATAATAGAGAGCTAAATAAATATTACAAAAAAAGTTATGAAAAGAGGATCGCATTAAATAATAAATTTACCGAAAACTATATGGATATTAGAAATATATATGAATTTATATAATAAAAGTATAAGGCCTTGTTTTTTCTATTTGAGCTTACCTCGTTTGTTATTGTCATTTTGAAAAGGATGATATAAATATCTCTACAGTTACTAGCAACACAAGACCGCTTACTTTGTTTTTATTCTTGCTTGAGAAGGTAGGGCCTTGCGGTAGATAGCGTGTGCCATAGGCATTTGGATTCGTAACCATTGATTAGAGGCTATGTGTTTCTTGTTGCCCAGAATATGACCAATTAAAAGTCTACAGGGTATGGATCACAATTGCTCTTCTTTAAAAGTTATTAGTTCTAGACAAATGTTGCAATGAATTCAGATTTTCATCAC
>CAJDSM010111062.1:89-17455 GCA_903981925.1 Ostrea lurida
TGGAATGAAAACATGTTGATAAAAATAATGAATAAAAATTAATGTTTTAATAAGAAAGATACCACGTAGTTGTGGTGTAAAAAATGAACATTTAATTTTCTATGAGAAAATTTGCGCACGATGTCGTTATAACAGTGGCAACAGGAGATATTTAAATAGGATTTATGCCGGAGGAATATATACTAACCCAAAAGGTCATAAAATAAAATGCCTCAACCCCAAGAATCGCAATTGCAAGTCCGGATCCAGAAATTGAAGTTGGGTGGCGCGGATTCAGAGGCAGGGGATCTGGGGCCTTAAAATTTTTAAGGCCCTTTAAATTTTTGTCCTAGTAGTAATTGGAATTAGAATGAAATGGAACATATATAGCAGTCACTGTGTTTCATCAGATGCCGCCGTGGGGAATTCCGGGTTAGAAGAGGTCCTCGAAGTACCTCTTGAATGCCCGTAAAAAGGCGACCCCTCTTAAAATTGGGGTGTCCTCGGATTGAGACGCGCAAAAAACCGAGGCATGTTCAGTGTGTGGTACGATAACGATCCTCCGCTCAAAGTACAACGCCCAGCAGGCCTAAATTTTGCAGCCTTGACCTGCATCTGACGTAAATCAATACAACTAAACCTTAAAATATATTTACTTAACTTTGATAAGAAGTTCCCGTATTTATATTTTTGCCAATTCAGTTGAATAATTTAAAATTTATTAAACTTTAAATTAATGCTTCCATATATATACCGGTATATACTTCTATTGAAATGCTTTACCATGCGTATCTGCCATGTAAGAGGGTAAATTCTTACAGTCTAAAGTTGTTTACTAGTCTGCAACTTCAGATCGATGAATAAGACCAAAAACTCCTTTGTTGTGTCGCCCGATTGCGTTGCGGAGCTAGGGCGGAAATCAATTTAGTTGTCTGGCGGTCCTGCGGTCGGTTCACAAATTTTCTGCACATTTCAGAAGAAACCATATATAGGCCGCTTAATCCTGATATTCTGGCACAGAGCATTCAGTATGGACAACTTGTATCTTGTAACGCAGTTTCCCAATTTGCCGCAATTCACTTCCTGTTTTGACGCAATTGAATAATTTTTTTTAACATGGACAAATTTCTGTCACTTTTCCAATAAGCCACACGGCCAGCTCTGATTTTGGCACAGAGCATCAGGTATGGACAACTGTATCGTTGTAACCAGTTACCAATCTGCGCACGTCAACCTCTGTTTGACGCGACTTTTAGATATTTTTTCACATTGTTAAATTTCTGTCACATTTTCTCAGGAACCACACAGGCCAGCTTCCTGATATGACACAGGAACAAATCAGTATGGAAAACTGTATGTGTTTATCTTTCATCTAATTCATCAATGTTAGGATATGCGTTTCATTCTATAAAATTGACAGAACTGAATTCTGACTGTATAATATATACTCATTTGCCATGAAATACTTAAATGATATGAAGTTAATTTTTCGAATGAAATTACAATTAGGCAAGGCGCAACATGTTTCCCTGGAAAGGACTTTACCATAATATATAAGTGTTACAACAAGTTACTGAACTGGCTACACTGGTCCCTGCAGTGGGATCTAATGAAGCAATGAAGTTTTACCCGAGTTTGGAAGTTGTTATAAAATGCTTCTGCAATGCTGACCTTATTTGTAAGAAATTCTACCCAACGTTCTACATAAAGAGAATAATCACTGGTTATGAACCATGACAATTCGTCTGGAAGGAAAATGATGCACATCAAGGCCTACAAAGAATTAGTTTGTGTTGAGAGAGTGAATATGCGCTTTAGAGTAAATTTCCTGTTTCTAGCACCAATGCATGGAATTTCGGAGAGTAGAGATATGATTTGTGTTTGAATGCCCTACCGTTGGCGTATGACTCGTGTTTACAGTTGCCACGTTCTACTCTCGACGTAACCGAGTTACCTTGTCTGTCTAACTCATATTATAGGATCTCAACTGGGACCACTTCGTTGGAACTATTCCTCGGCATACCGTGTCTCCCGTCTTTCACTATTTACATGGCCTTGTACCCATCCTTCGCTGAATCAGGGGTATCTATCAAACGTTCTTGTTACCAGGTAGAACGCGGTGTCAATAGAGATAATGTGTATTGATTATTTAACGTTTTCCACAATATTATTCCACATTGCGAGAGAATGGAGATGGTTTTTAATTTTATCAAAGGCAAGTTATTATTGAGCTACCAGAACACCAATTCCACCAACCAAGTTCCACGCTCCAGTTTATCAGTATTTGTGAAAATAACCCTCCGATGAGGTATCCTTAAAGGTTTCTGACTCAAACCATATTTCTTATGCATTAAAGTGGGAAACACAATGTATGTATAATCTTCATATTAAGTAACTTCCACCCCTGAACTCACTCATTTTGTCTCGGCCACGACACGTCTGTGATAACGTGAACATACCCGATAGGAGCCGAAGTCTTTACACGTCATCAACTATTAAAAATTATGAATGTCTTGCACTGATTTAATTCAATAAGTTTTTCCTATTACTTCCCCTTATATGATCTAAATGGTAAATCACTTAATATGTGTAGATTTGGTTTCGAACTTAATGCCCTGCACGCAAGCATCGCTATCTAGATGTTATTTATAAATAATCTAAAACTTGCTCTTATGATACGCCAGCTACACGGCATGCAAGGGACAATCTTTAGGATAAAATAGATGCGTGGTGAGGAGCGGATCATTAAGAATTCTCTTTTTTCCGCATTCTCTGGTTCATCACAAAAACGTTAAATGAACTTTTTCAATTTAAATTATAAAGGAATTGAAGCTAATTTTGACCTAAGTTATACGATATATTCAACTTGGTGCTTCGCAGTATAAAAAGATAAGACTGCGCGCCAGATTTAAATTATATCGTTGTAGCCTGGATTAAAATTAAGCTTCATTTCCTTAATGAATACACATATTACGCAATATTAAATAGGATCAAGCAATAACTTATAATGTTAGTTTTCATACCTAGTTTTCTTATCAAACTTCTCGCTAAAAAAGGATGAAGAGCGCTCAGCAGCAATTTCTGCGGAAACATTGTAAGTGGCGTGCGCCATTACGGCATGACGGTTCTAATAAAGAACTCAACCAGGAGTTCTCCTAACTTACAGACAATAGTATAACGTAACTCAGGCCAGAACAAAACATAGCACATATTACTTCTGTCTAGTTCCGCAACGCTGGAAAAAGATTTCCAAGAAAATACCAGCATAGTGGGACCTCGCCGATCGTT
Organism: Ostrea lurida; assembly: GCA_903981925.1. NCBI lineage: Eukaryota > Metazoa > Mollusca > Bivalvia > Ostreida > Ostreidae > Ostrea > Ostrea lurida. Next base: position 3,357 of record CAJDSM010111062.1, read on the forward strand.
TCACTTTAAGCCTCCCCCCAAACATAGATATGCGGATGTTATAACCTCGCAAACTCATTCGTGAGATACCCCATCCAGGCAAGGCGTCGTGTTCCCGATAGACAATCTTTTCGGTGAGACAATTTAGTCGGGCTGGCACGTTTATCATACGAAAAGGCCCATTAAAACCATTTCTTCCCAGAAACTTCTGAAATAAAATCAAAGGAAAAAAATCTTACGGCTGATGTTTTTTTAAATCATTATTTGGAATAAAAAATTATTTTCTAAATAATATAATAAATGGACCCTGGTTTTCCATTTTATATATTGATAGTATAGATAGATATAAGACTAGATAGATAAATTTATTGAAGGTAAATACTACTCTGGTAAAAATATGGTTTCTACTTCATTATTTCAAACCAGTATTTCCAGCTCACAAATGTCCTATGAGTTTTTTTTTGACATCGCGCGAAATAATTATTACATGTGATAATTTAAAATGATTCTATACAGAGGTATATTTTTTCATACATCTCTAAGGAGTTTTGGATATTCTATTAACTCTTCCACTCAACATCCTCCACCACTAAGGACATCAACTCAAATCGAAGCTCCATTCTTACCTGGAAACATACCAGGAGGAAGCCAGTAGTGTTGATTTTGTCTCCCTTACAAGTGTCGAGTCTTCGTTCTCATAGCGTTGGTACGGTACTTTATTGAAAAAATATGACCGAATCTACAAACACATTTCTGCAGTAAGGTATACCCAGGGTTTTGTGTTACCAATAAAGTTTTCTCTACTGCAAATTTTAGTTCAAAGCCAAGAGCTGTTTACTAATATTACTAATCCTAAAAAAATTATAATATATGTATATACTTACTCCCTTATTTAGAATTTTTTCCAAATATCTTAAAAATTATTCTACCTTGCAGCCCGCCAACCCCTTTTCGTTCTTACTTTCTATATTTTAGTCAACAAAAGCTGAGTTTTACCTCACAACGTATCTTGAACGCAAGAAATACCAACACATTTAAATTTAAATTTTCCAAATAGAGAGAATAATTGCAAAATATAACCAGCCAGCCCCACCCTAAGATAAGATCTGCTTTAAATATTACTAGGCCTCGAAAAATAAAAAAATCCCACTCCTTGCTCACTCGCCACCCGTAATATCGAGTCTGAGAATGTCCCCCCTGAACACCACAGTAAGAAATACATCCAGGAACAATTGAGGGCAATTTCTCATTTTAGTATCCCGACACCACCCCATTTTGGTAGCTTAGATAATAATCAAAACGCAATTATTTGAGATACTAAGAAAATATGTTGTATCATCATACAGACACAGATTTCGTCTGGAGAGGGAAAGGACTTAACAAATTCCAAATATTTTTTTATATATAGAAGTATGACCTTTGATTTAATCATCATGGAATTTTTAGACATCATATAACATTAATTAAACAAGCTAAAAATGTTGCTACAGGGATAATGACGATATACAATATCAATCACGTTTGTAGTAAATTCAATTTTCATTAGTACTATTATATTTAAGAAAGAAAACTAATGATAAGGCTCGTGTTCAGCATTTGAACAGGAATGTTGCTCATATTATAATCCGAATTCTATGATTCACTTTCGGAGTACTTTTGGACCAAATAAGTTTCGGATTCCTCTTTGTAAATATCATTGACTCCCTTGAGATGAATACCACTGCTCTTTAATAAATGAAAAAATTGTATGTAAGATACGTGTCAATTTTATCTTATTTTTTGTACACCACCTACAAGAGGTTCATGAACTATCATTGCTTATAAGCAGCCATACGTTTTTATTGCAAATCTCGCTGATATTGTATGCAAGAGACCATAATGGATATTGAGCCGGAGACACAGCAGTCCATTCCTCCCCTGGAATTCACAGGAACACTTATTACTTTACAACAATTTCATTTTTAAAGTCAGGGTGGCCTACTCATGAGTTCAACATGGGACTAAACAGGATCATTTCTGAAAATAGCAGAATTACCTGTTCGATCCATTAAGTTGTGTACCCTGCTGGTACGCGGACAGAGGCGGTGTATTTACAATAACATTTTGTAAGTACCATGAGTATAGTTTTGACCAGCATTTTGCTATGTGGTGTTTGCGGGGTTGTGGATCCATAGTTGACTTAGTTCTACAGGGGTTTACAAACATTGGCTGCGCCTGTTTCGGGGTTTATTTCACCTCCCATACCACTCCATGTGGGCGTACATTTTACATAGGCAGAAGTTTGCTTTCTAAATTACCCATTCTTGGAATCTCTCGCAAACTGGTCGATATATACTCTCATTGGTTCCTGCTCTGTCTCGCCATCCTATAAAATTTAAACCAATATTAATAACACATATTCCTTTCATCTATGGGGCTCCTTGTAGAATCAAGACACATTATCGTTGATTAATTGTTTAATAATTACAAATTAATTAGAAAAACAAATAAGAAAGCCATTTATACTATTGTTTAATTCGGGCCTATATGCAAAAAAGAGTTTAAATAAACCCTAATGAAAACACAACGATTTCTGAGCACCACCCTAACACAATATACTGTTGTACTCTTCACCCTTTTCCCCCACTAATCATAATAATGCACGCACATCAGCTAACCATGCCTCCCTGTGGCATAGGCGTTTTGCTAAAACAACACATCAACTTATTCTGGTTTCGCACCTGAGTCGAACCGGTGAAAATTTTGGTGTTATTCATCACGCTCATCAAAAGAAACAATATTGTGGGGCAACAGAACATGGCAAATTTTTTTGGGGTTTATTCTTATGTTTGAATTACTCTGCAATAATTATACTTTCGATTGGGTACATTGAATATTTCTAGCTTTTCGATGGTCCACTATTGTTCTATCGATTGATATTATTATATAATGTATGATTAATATGGTGACCTTTCGTTGAAAGTGATTATTTCTGAATAAGCTGTAAAACTACCTTTAAGTTATGTCCTGTGCTGCGCTCTATTCTCAGACTGGGTGGACATCACCTCATACTACGTGAAATCTTGCCAGGGTAGAAATAGGGCAGTTACGGGGACAAAGAAAAGCCATGCGAAGGGGTTCCAAATGGAGTCTTAATGGGGCCTCGATCTGACAAACCAGAACTCAGACAGCCCAAATTTCATTACTTGTCAAGTCTTACTCTCCTGGGGGCAGGCTGAGAGTGAATGCCAAACATATACGACATGTCAGCTGAACCATACCACTTGTCGAGGGATTATCACACATCATTGTAGTCTAACACAGATTCAATGATAATTAGTTGGACCAAGGTTGGTCTTGTCTCCTAATTTCGATAACATAATGTCAGGTTATTTAGTGTTCAAGAACCTGACAAGAAAGTACCCTCCTTGACATAACACCTGATAAAGATAATTGCTTTCGTCTACACGAAAGGTAATCATTCTTAAATGGGGTACCGTAATGGGTTTGATATTGATGGGGTATATTTTACATCCCTGGTATTGGCCACCTCAGTTTGCAGACTGGGAAGAGCGACAACACGTATCAACGTGATTGATTTCAACTGATCCCGTGCCTATTTTAGGTAAATGGTTTTTTTCCTAATAAAATACTGCGTCTGTGTTGTGGGCGTGGGTGTTGTAAACGATGGGGCCGGTATATGAATTTGATGCAACGCCGCGCCACCTAAATATGTATCTCTTAAAAATATCTTACAACCCTTTGTAACAGTAATGGTAGAAACACCACTCCATGTATATAATGGCGAAAATAACTTTGTACTTTCTTCCCTCATGTTATGATAACAGAGGATTGGTGGCATATTGCACATTAATGAAATGAAACTTGATGACTTTTGCCATGTTTTCCAAAACTTTTACAGCTCTGAGTACCCGATTCATAATACAACTCTTATAAAATATGTGGCAATACAATATACTTTTGAGCTAATGTTGTATCTTTAGTAAATAATTATGTAATATTTATAACGTTAAAATGTTATTATTTAAATTCATTGAAAAGATTATCATATTCCTGTCTATCTCTGAATCATTTGAAAACATGTTCATACTTTCAGAATATTCTAAATTTAAAAATAGAAGTATACTATTTCGAAGGTCGATTGATATTGGTATCAGGTATGATTGTGCCATTTCGTATTTCTTATAACAAACCACTAAGCTATGTCCCGCAATACTGGCCCCCTGGAGCAAGTCATCAATATATCACGACCAAATTAGGGAAAGACTTTTACCATTGCTAAAGACAAAAATTTATAAATAATTACTGTTGCTAAGATTTCAGATGTTTTGTTGACTTTAGGATATAGCAAATGAAATTCTTACGAGGGAACCTACAAGCTAATCGGGCTTTGAGGGACTATGCTTTAGATGTGTCGCTCAATATCAAGGCTTCTATGGATACACAACCGCAAGTCTCTCCTCTGGCAGATGTTTCCCGTGAATTAGCGAGAGTAGCGCTGTGCTGCTGCAGTTTCACTGATTCGAAGAGTGCATGTGGATTCGGTTGGATAAACTGTTTATGGTTTAATAATTAGCCGCACGTCAGTGCTGACAAAACTCCTGAATACAAAGCCAATAGATTCTAACGTATAAACAATACTAACAGAAAATTAAGATAACGTATAGGGTTATACAATTTCTTAACAACGCAAGTTCGAGATGAACATATATAGCAAAAGCGAATTCCTTTCAAATGAAAGCAAAATATTTATGTGTCCAATGTTAAATTTGACACGTTGGAAAGGATAACAATGTCGACTTTCAGATTTAAGAATCCTCTTTTTTTTGTTCTTCCAATTGTCCATATGTCTAATCCGATATATGAATGATGGATCGCATATCATTAGCTTCCAGACTTATTTTATATTATGAGTGTTTTAATATGTTTAACCATATAAATATCAGATAATACCGATTCGTGTACCATGACCCCAACTTCTCACGAAACATTGATACTATAACGAAATAAAGAATAGACATAATAGAGAATATTTATCTAGCACCATAGTCAAAGATATTTTTTTTGTATATTGATATTATTTTCTCATGAGAGGAATTACCAAATGTCATGAGAATGTGTTGACATAGTACCTTGTGTATCCCTTAGAAAAAAAATATTTTTTTGGATATAGTCTTGCGATTGTGTTCCCCTGGGCTGAGACTAGGTCCGATAGTTAAAGTGATTTCGTTTTATCCCTCATTTGGTTAAATATGGGCGAAATCAGGACAAAATGTGTTCTTTATCTTTTATGATGGCAATTAATGTGCCTAATTGTTTTAGATAATGTGAGCGTGATTGAACTAAAAAACACATGGGTTCACCATTAAAAAGTTCACCTCCCGCAGCTATAGGGGACTCATCGAACAGCGACATTGTGTTCGCAGACTGATTTCCCCAATTCCATGCGGATGATTTGTGCAAATACCCTTTTTATTACTCTATCGATACATTTAGGTATTTACTTAAGTAGTAATAAATGAATACCACTCCATTCGACCCTTCCAACCAGTCTGATATATTTAGTCTCTATTTTCTAATGTCAAAACAGAACGCTTGTGATAGAGCTTGTTTATTCTCTCAATTCTGCTCAAGGGAGTTTCTATTTAGATGTCCAATGAAGGTGTGCATCTTATCTATAAAGATGCGACTTTCCTTTATATCTGTTTATGATCCTATACTTGAATAGGCTTGAAGGTCAGTGTCAGGAGATAGACTCAGTCTACCATAGTCGCTATTTCGAGAGATTCTGATCTCTCAGTTTGATGTTCTATTTTAATAGAACTATCACAAGTACAGTCACGACACTAATTTTATACGTACAGTCCATTTAGTGTATGAGGTACATTATAGTGTGTGGGTGAACTACTACCTCGAGCATTAATTATCGCCGGTGCGCGACAGAATGGAGATGATTTCTGTGACGAATGAAACGTATGTCGATTGGCAGAGTTGAGCACAAACTATTTGTGTAAGGATTGACTGTCATGCAAGATGAAGTGAGTGTGAAGAATTAAAAGATCGATATTTGGTTTGATTGATTGTCTTAAACTGCGCACGACGTGACGTATAAGATATTAACTGTCAAGCTGATTGAGGAGCATAGGCTAGTTAATTACGATCCAAATAAGCGGTATCAAAGGGTTAATGTAACATATTAAGGAACAAAAGCAAATTAATTAGACGAACAGGTGGATGAATCTAGAATACGTTCGTGACTTCCACGTTTCTACAATTGTTTAGATTTATACCTGCAGAACCGAACAGTATAGAAGTAGCTTTGAGCATATACTCAGCGGATACCCCTGTGAGAACACAGCGTCTGAGACAAACATGACCGTGGGGTGGGTATCGAGGTTAGACCGGCACTGAGAGCGATGGTAGTTAAAGGACGGCCGTCCGCCCGTGGTATGGAACGCAGAATCCTCCCGGAATCATCCGCCGGACCGGTAGATTGAAAGAGCGCGATAGTAACGATCATTGCCTCAGAGCAGATAAAACGTGTAGAACACTAGCACGTAGTCGAAATTAGCGGTGTGAATCAACAAAAGAAATGAACGGAAGGAGTTATTCCCGTAAAGTCAACTACTTTACACATCTATGTGCCTATCGATGTCTCATGGAACATCACTATCGATCTGGGCCATTTGACATACTCACGCGCATGATGGAGTAGTCTAATGTTATTGAATGAATCTAATACTTGTAATACCACATAGGAGAGCGAGTCCTATCTAATTCTCACGAAAACTTTCACGTATTCCTGATGACTGTGCCTGGGAAATTTAAAATCAGTTATGTTTACGGTTGAGCAACATACACATGTTTGTAGTCTACACAACTCAATTCCGTGACGTTTTATGTATAAATAGTAGAAGGCTTAATAGACTTTCGAATTCTAGACAACAGCTGTAACTCCTACGACAAGACAGTGCATGCCTCTACGCCGTTTGTCACTCTGGAACTACACTCTCGAAGAATGAGTCCTCCTATCCACATACTATCCGCCTATATATCGCGGAGGCCTGGATATCCGAATCTGGTGATCTAGTATGCTATACTTATTCTGATAGTCTAACTGGTGATAGTTTGCCCACCATGGAGAAGCTGATAATCGGGTCAGCGTTCGTCTATTAGTTTCATCATAAGTGGTTATTTGGAAGTACGATAGTCTCAGACTTAGTTAAATAGCATTTCTAAAATTAAGATAATTACTCCTCTAGGAACGATGGCTGAGATCCAGGTGGGATACGAAGACTCTGAATGTTATGATTTCTGTTGAAATTTTACTCGCATTGTCATTTTCATGAGTTGCAGTTGTGCGAGTGGATTATCATCTCTAAATCTAAGAAAAGCATATTGTGACATTATGAACTGCGGTATTCACCTCCTATTATTTGGGTATAGCGTATAAATACGAACTCGTCCTAATTATAAACTGAAGTCAAATGAATTAAGGCAAATCTAGTGAACTAGGATTGCCACTCCGCATAGAAGGGATTTCGCTTTATCTTTTTGCTATGGAGACAGAAGACTATATGTCGTATTCTCAAAATTCTGAGCCAGTGGTTAAACTAGTTCATACTGTCCTTATAAAGAACAAACTCTTTACTTATATAAAATAATGTAAGGGCGCTCATGGGAAGCTAATCATATAGAATAAGTAGAGCACCAACTAAGGTAAGTGCGATCGCAGCTTCTTTAATGAATGGATGGATATTCATCAACAGTTTATTTTTCGTTAATCCGATATAAATGTGGATTTGAAAGACAACATAGTCTCGACATGCACTTATAAATGCATGTATCTTAAGCATAGTGACTCCTCTAAGGTCTCCACACAATGCACGGTCAGATCCATTCGACAAGTTCAAACGAGCATGTGCTTCTAGTTGATCAAATATACTTATCATAGTCTACTCTATACATGTATAAATCAACTATTATGCAATTACACCATAAACGCGTCTCACGTCCTCGCGCGTGAACGCCAGCCGTCTAACGACGCAACAGTCACACACCTCCCTCCCACCCAATCCACGACTATACTAACAATGAACTCTCTCAAGAAATCTCAAATTAACGAATCAGAAAAAGCCGTCACATATAATCCACACGCGATATCTAGAGTCTCGATTAGTAGTTGTTCGTAGATTTAACTCTTTTATTAGACCATGATTGATGGTTAAACAAAATTTAGATATTCAATATATTTAACTCCATAATTACTAATAGGTTAATTGTGTTGAGCATTATTTTATTTCTGACACGTTTCGCCATAATTTGCATTGTCGCTCAAAGACTTAGATGATATAACATTATTACTCGCTCGCTGGTTTATGAGCAAAAAGGATATACCGAATAAAACTTAGTTTGTTATTTCATGTATGCATATGATTTAACAAGTTGTATTCGTCCGCATACATCCGTTTCGTTCCATCCCTTCGTGCACGTGTTGTAAAGCTTGAAGTGGTGATAGAATACCGCTTCGAGATTAACTCTTTTATTCTATTTGGCTATGCGTACTATTATTGGATGTTTGTCAAAAAATCTTTTTAATATTTACTTATATCAATTACTATGTGGCATAAAAATATGTATCCCATTCGAATTCATTTTCATATCTCAACATATATGATGGTTAACATTTTGCGAGAGATAGAATAGCTTTTCCTGTGTTCTAACTTCGCTCACGTCCCATCAAGTGATCTCATAGTCATTCGTGGAAGATTAGCTATTATTTTGTAAAAAAATTATACTATGGTAGGATTGGGTTTGAATTTCGAGTGCCATTTTTAATTTTTTAAAGAAAAATCAAAGGTCGCTCTGATATTTAATTACACGTGTGAGCAAGCATTAGCACATATATAAAATAATATCGATAGCTGTTCGAATAGATTATGCGCAGAGCTAGTTTGGTCGTAGCGTAACTCGCAGACCATATCAAGAGGATTATGCCGGGCATTGTGTGCGCATTCACAACGCTGTTTGCATAAATACAGCGCGTTGAAAGCACGCGTGGCTTGTGAAGATTATGTGATCATCCCAATTTCAATAGTTTCTATTTAAAAATAGCCGGCTATGTTGATAAAAATTTAAAGTGGTGCTCATATAATTTATAGGTAGTATACACTCATTTGTAAAAATCCATCACTTAGCACTCTCGAAACTACAGAAAGAGAAGTCTTTATATTTTTTCATATATATATATGTTCATAATCTCGTAGGATGGTTTAAAACTGCAGGTTTGGGCTCTCTCATCTTGGTTCACTTAGACTCAGCTATATCATCCTATGCTATACGCAGATTCAATCATTTAATGATGCGCTTAATGCGTGTCTGATCGTGAATATTTGCGGTTTTTTAATAGGTTTACATTATTGTCTCAAGGTGTCTGATATTATAAATAATAATAAGAGATGGACAAGAGAATCCGAGATAGGATATCGAAATTACAAATATCTGGTACTATCACATGCCAATAATAATGACACTATCCTAATATTATCAAAATAAATACTGTTCGCTGTAAGTTGTGCATTGACCAAATCAAATGGATCGGCTGATTTATCCAATAGACAAATGCGTATTCACTCGCTCTAGGATTATTCTTAAATGAGCCCCATAATTGGGTCAGATTCGATGTGCTATGTGGTGATATAGCATCATTACAGAATGCAACTTCGACGAGCTCCCAAGTGAGCCATATGATAGCGCTGGACGCTGAAATAAGATTAAATCGGGTGGAATTTTCGACATGTCTAGAGTGCCCCACCAGTCCTAACTGAGTAGAGAAACAAGTGTACCATGAGGGGTATAATAATTTATCAGCTAATTATACAAGTCAATGTTTTGAATCGTCTCAGAAGGTGTGTATTCTATTATTTTAAGTAAATCCTGCGCAACTGAGATCTTATCAGTCCGAGTTCTTGGATATATCACCAGAAGAAAATATATGATGATAGAGGCTAAATTTTAAGGAGCAGTAATATACTCGTTGAGAGGACCGATAAACCAGACCTCCAGCACAAACTATCAGAGTGTGACTTCTCGTATAGTTTCTTTTGAGTATTTGTCGCTCTACCGTCTCATAATGAAATGTTTATCGACAAATATCGAAAGTAAGACTCGATAATCATAGTATATTCATTTCTCTATTATCTTTTTTTGTTTTTATGTCCTGTTAGAGTGGATATGTCTCGCTTACTCTCATATAGCTCAGGTGAGTTTTCTGGTATTTCGTCGATACTAGTAAAACAATACGCATAAGTTTTCTTGCGAATAGTGTATCTGTCCTCTAAAATATAAGTTTATTGTAGTATAAATTCGACCTTATTATACTCTCCATTCCCTCGTTCGATATCTCCCTCACTACACTTGCGGGTGCTTGTTGATTGTTTATAGTCAGCTATAATCAAATCTATGCATCCTTCTCATTTAAGACAGTTTCTTCTGCACCGCATACAATTGAGTGTACCGAATGAGTGCGGAAATATAGGTAATTGTCGACACCCGCACTAACTGTTGCGACGCACGGGATTTTCTAAGACTATCGCCTCCCTTCGCGCCCTCTCTCTCCCTTTGTGCGTGTAGACACATAATAAACAACTGGTCACACATCCTCTATTTATCATGGTATGTAGAGTTATAGTACTTAAGATTTGTATGATTAAATTGCCCACAAAAAAACGACGAATAGTTGCTGCAGTTATTCTGATTTTGAACATCCTTATTAATGGGTGGAAAGTGATGTAAAAAGAATATAATAAGATTATTAATTGATACTTAAATCGTTTGCCTTATTACTGTGAGAAGGTTCCGGGGAAACTGAAATATTAACCCATAGTCAATACCATTGAAGCGGGTAAGATTGTGATCTAATTTAGTAGCTTTATATACATGTCTATATTTTGAATACAAACATATCATATTACTACATGGCCATGGAAAGAATTTTCCAGAATGTTTTACAAATATTTCTGTACTTTTTTTCTTTTTCATTATCCTAAGGTTCAGATGGTGTTAGAGACGGAGATTGTAGAGAGAAGAGAGAGAGAGAGGGTAGGAGAGATTTGAGAGGAGACGAGATGAGAGAGAGAGAGAGAGAGAGCATGCTAAAATTGAAGAAATATGCCAGATGCCGATGAATAGATCAATTAAAAAGGAAGTCGCGAGTTACGGTTGTGGGTGGTGGTGGGTTGGGTTGGCCTTAATATCCTAACCTGTCCAGGGTGTATTTGATAAAACTGTGTAGATCTATTGTGTTCAGCGTACATGTTTCTTTCGCTTTTTTCATTCAGGCTGTTGTCTTAAAAAATGCGTTTCATGCGCTTTTTTTCTAGAAGCAAAGCTTTTATTTTGGGAAAACTTAGACCACGTGGCAATATCGTGGACGATGTTTTGAACATTGGACGGGAAGTCACTTCGTAAATAAAAACTAATTAATGTTCTTTTCCCCACTCATCTATTACAAATTGTACTTAAAGATAAGCTTTTTATGTGTTGAGAGAATCTTGGATTTTTAAAATAAGATTGCGTTTGAACGCTAATATGCATCATGTTGGGAATTTTTAAGTCAGTTCATTGCCGAGATTTACGTATAGAAAAAAATCACGAATTTGTAAAACATCGGATACGGTTAATTTATTAACCAACATTTATTTTTCTTTTTCTTTATTGCATTGGAGGTTATGTAGCGTTTGGTCCCTATTCCAACATTGAATGTCCGTGGATTGGACTAACTCATGCCGATGTATTTTTACTACTTCAAATGCTAAACAGGAAGGTAACTTGTCGAATTGTGAAAATTTCAGATCAAAACAGCAGAAGTTTCAAGTGAGTTCTGATACCTTTCGAACTGATTATAATTGGATTAAAATTAACTTTGAACGCGTTGTTGTTAAAAAGCGTTTTATGAGATGTTTTGGAAAGGTGATCTTCTAAATAGTATCGTTTAACAAATAGACCAAATAGTAAATTATACAACGTTCTTTTTTTTTAGACTATAGATATGACTAGACTATTGTAATTTCTTAAACAAATAATTTTTGATGGGGATGTTCAAATTTAATGCATAAATAATTTATTTATATTGTTATCACTTATTTATTATAATTATCATTGATAATGCGATCATATGTATGTATCAGTTGCGAGTAAATCTTAAACTTTTAACGAAATTTTTCAACTACACATTTTCGTGCTTGATATTTTATCTAGATAATAAATTGATTTTTGTTTTGGTTTTGGTTTCTTGTTTGTATTGTTTTTGTTGGCTTTTTTTTTTAATTGACATATTCGATTTTCTCTCTCTTTATTAATTATGCACGGCGTTAATACAACGCTTGTTTCTGGGTTTAGTGTTTTTTGACGAAAAAAAGGCTGAAAAGTAAACGGAAATTTAACGTCGAAGATAACTGTGAAAATAACGTCGCGAAGGTATTTGTTATAACCGTCATTTAAAAAACTGCTGCGGATGCGACACGGTTTATTCTTCCTCATTCTAGAACTTTTGCACCATCATTTATTTCATAAAAAGTCAGTTACCGTTATTTTTCTATTTTAATTCAATGGAAATACTAGTCAATCCATATTTCTCGCGCTGTTAAACAATGATATTTGTTACAAAAACATATAGACCTAATAATAACGGTGCTGTTTATCGAAAATAATTTTTACACAGTAGTTATATACCATTGTCAAGATACCCCTGTTTCAAAATTTTTTAGGACGGTGTTTTCGAGAAGGTCTCGCGTAAACTCGCGACGTGATCTTAAAGCATCACTTCTTTTAGTGGATAGATACTTATCCTTTGTTGATATTAATGTGGTCACTATACTGATTTTGTCTTCATAGATAAAATTCTAGTTTTAACTTAATCTCTTGTTCCTGAAATTTCCACTGAATATTGGGCATTTTTAAAAATGTAATGTAGCTAAATTTTAAATTGATCAGCTTTTGTTCTTCGTTTAAGTATTTAGTTTCTTTTAAAATTGATATAGTATTTTTTTAGGTCTAGTGTACATGTTATTCAGCCATTGGGCCTTTATTTGGAGTTTATTGTATTCAAAAATTTCCATAGTTTAGAGAAGGAGTTTATATTTTTGATAATTATGATGTTATTATCATTTAGGCCGTGAAAACAAGATTTACATAAGTGATTTCGTACATTCCTGTTTCTGACATCCTGTTAGTAAAATGATTGTGATCTGTTTTGAATATTTGTAGCAACTTGTGTTTATAATGTGGGGTAATTAAATCAGTTTTAAAGCATTGAATCCTATTTGTAGAGGGTAAAATTATTCCCACGGAGTTTTTTGCATAATTGATCGGGATCGAGATAACAAAAACTAACGAACTGCGAGGGTAATATCGTTTTTTTCAATAAAGTGAAATAAATTATGGGTTATAAATGCATAACAATGTTTTATTTTAATTCATATATTTGCATTTTGATTAAATAATTCAACGTGGGTGAAAGAGTCCACACACCTTGTAAAATTAAGTTTATATCTCCAGGAGTTCTTAGATAGTTCTTTAAAAGTAGTACCCCCAATTTTTAATTACTTCTGTAATTAATCTTGTCAAAATTTCATTTAGCACTCTATCTCATATCAATTCAATTTTTTTTTAGCACATACGTAAAGATCATCGAATATTTAAAAAAAAAAAAAATAAAAATCCCCACATAAACAACAAGACTAACACTTATATAAGTCAACATTTGTTCTGAGACTTGTGTAATCAGGTCCTTCCAAATACAGTTAATTACGATACTTTCAAAAAACGACTAGACATTGCGTGAAGTGAACATACAAGGCGCAAAATTATTATATTTTTTAATTCATATAATTTGTCTACGTTTACCATCATTTTGATCGAAGCTTCAAGACATACCAATTTCGTCCACAGAACTTTAGCCTATCGTGTTAAATATATGGTTTTTTTTTTTACTTACTGATTTTCCGCAATGGATACACATTGCCATGTTGACAAACTTTACTTTTTGGAATACTGATGATAACTATATATATTGAGATCATTATACAATTAAAATACTCATCTCAGCTCAGAATTCGACA
>CAJDSM010111066.1:0-11669 GCA_903981925.1 Ostrea lurida
GGAGAGAGATTAATGCGATACTCAAATGTTTTTTATGGTATCAGTTTTGAAATTTTTGCAACAATTGTACTCTACAATAAGAGGCAGAAGTATATAAATTCTTGTTCCGTCCGCCCGTCCGTTCGTCTGTCCGTCAACATTTTCTTCTTCAGATGCCATAACTGAAGTTGTGATGCCAATGACTAAAAGTTTTTATTGGACAGTTTTGAAACTTTGCACAATTGTACTGTACAGATAAGAGGCAGAAGTGTATTAAATTCTGGGTTCCGTCCACCGTCCGTTAGTCTGAGTCCGTCAACATTTTCCGTCTTGACTGCGATAACTGAGTTGTGATGGCGATAACTAAGAAAGTTTTTATCGCAACAGTTTTGAAAAACTTTGCACAATTGTACTCCTACCAATAAGAGGCAGAAGGGTATAATTCTGGGGTTCCCGTCCGCCCGTCTGTTCGTCAACATTTTCGCTGGTGATGCGATAACTCAAAAAAGTGGTTTTATTGTACAGTTTTGAAACTTTGCATATTGTACTCTGCAAAGAAGAGGCAGAAGGTGTATACATTCTGGTTCACAGCACCTTCATACATGATGTCACATTTCCTTTTGATAGCCCTCGGCGGGACCCTTTTGACCCATGCCCCAGTTTTCTAGTTTATATTATTATTTTATAATTCTACTTTTAATGTTTCGGAATTCCCAACCGTTAAGATGGACGTTATGAATTATCAAGATTCAATTGTTTCACAAATTGCATCAACGTATTGAGGAAATGGCTATTATTTAAGATTGGTAACAATAGCATTGGAACATGTAAATACACAGAACGTGTACATATGGTCATCCCATGCTAAAAGAGTCCCTTGTGGTAAAAATAAATGGTGGCATGAATTTTGATTCGTATTGTTCAAATATATTTACTGAGATATACATTGGTATATAGGCCAATCAAACTAAATGGCAAATTACAATTTATATGACGTTTTAAAAAATGTTCTTTTGTTCGTTCTTATATTCAACTTAAATTATGCACCCTTTCCGAAGGAGAGGGTGTGGTACTGTTTTATCCCTGTCCGTCGTAACCAAATTTTCTCAAGCAATTACCTATCGCAAGCCAACTTTCAGTTTTGTAGATTACTTCATCTAGGCGAGCATCATATCGCGCTTACCAAATTCAGAACCTTTCGCCTGTCAACTTCCCTGTTAACGTTAGTATTTTTTTTTAGTGTTGAATGTAAAAGTGTTGACTTTTTTTAAATGTAAAATCGTTCGTACCAATTTCTCTGCAATGCATGTCACTGCCACTTGCAATTGATATCGACCTACCAAAGGATGAAACCAATTATTTGGGCTGCAGCGTTATTTACCTTAGAGCGGGGGTATCCTCTTTAAGCAGTAACTCACAGAATCTTGTTCTTCATAAAATTCTGGACTCTTGTGTCCCAAAAACCACTCCTAAGGCAGGAGTTAATCAATCTAGTGTAGATATTTTTGTCGCTTTTCCGCTGAGTCCACTAATAAGTAGCTTGGACTTTGTCAAAAGTCTACATGCAAACGCTGCATTGTATACAGCCAGGCAGCAGTGGCCTAAGGACCAAGGGGGAAGAAACCTCACATTGCGGTTCCAGTAGGCCCTTTCCATCGATTAGTATCGTAACATTTCCATTCTGTAAGATCACACCCTCGTTACTTTTAGGGGACTTAACGAGAATAACATCAGCAACACGCTACAGGGTGTCACAATTCCGATCTGGAGATCTGGAAACGGAGGGGTTACACGTCCAGGACATAATAAACTAAACATTTACTTGATATTGATATAATTTTTTAGCCTTCGTCTTGGGCAATACCCTGCATCCACTTGGCATTTCGTTTAGCTTGGTGTCTGTTTGTTGTATATGTTTAATTGCCTCAAATGTAACCAGCAATACAATTATCCCATCAGATTGGTTTTTGTTGTTTTGTTTTTTTTTTTTTACCTAAAAAATGAAGTAACCATTAGATTATTGGTAAACAGAAGTACATGTATATATGTGAACAACAATGTATTGGGTTTAGGTGGTAATTGGATATGATAAATGATACGTACTTTGAAGAAGTTTATTGCAGTGAGGAACAGTGCAGTTTCCATTCTCCATGTAATGATGAAGTACGATGGACCAGTTCTACCTCCTCGCCCAACCAGTCCATGGGTAGAGCAGTCATAGAACTGCTCTAGTTAACTTAGAGCAGACGCAAAGCGGTCGCAAGCAGTCATAGACTGCTCTAAGTTTAACTTAGAGCAGACGCAAAGCTGTCATGGACCTGTTCTCAGTGAACTTGGAGCAGTCATAGAAGCAGACGCGAAAAGCGGTAATAAGCAGTCCATGATGTTCTAAGTTAACGTCGAGCGTCATAAATTAGAACAGCTCTATAGCTGTTCTTTTCTTAGAGCAGCTCCGGTTCAAGAATTAGGCAGCTCTGTGTATATTAATTAACAGCTTTGGAAACTGCCGTTCATTTTAAAAATTTGCAACGCGAGTGGTCAGTAAAACATACCTGTCTTTCACTCTTTGTCCACAAAATTGTACGCTGCATTTTGGTGTCAACAATATTACAGTTGTGTATTCCACAAAAACTCGCGGAACGTTGAAGGGAAATGATGATCAAATATTCCTATAAAAAGAAACATGATTAAAAAAGAAAGTTTGGTGCGAGTGGCATACATGTAATCCTCGTTCAATTCCGGCACGGTATATGCACTGTTTTTTAATAGCCTTCAATCTGTAATAAATCTCCAATATGCATTTCAATTTCTGTTTTGTGGGGTTTTTTTTATATTTAAGGAATTAGCGGACAAAAGATAATTAACATAATAGCTATTCTAGCGAACTTAAGAGCATCCGTGGAACCTGTTCTAAGCGAACTTGGAGCAGTCGTGGAGCAGTCGTGGAACCTGTTCTAAAGTGAACTTAGAGCAGTCGTGGACTGTTCTAAGCGAACGTGAGCAGTCGTGGACCTGTCTAAGTGAACTTGGACGCAGTCACAGAGCAGCTCTAGAGCAGTCAGCAGAGCTGTTTCTAGTTAAACTTGGAGCAGTCATGGAGCAGCTCTAAGAAGCAGTCAGCAAGAACTGCTCTAAGTTAACTTAGAGCAGTCATTAGAACTGCTTACGACCTGCTTTAAGAGAGGTAGAACCTGGTTTCGCATCTGTATGCTGTTGATAAATGACTGGTCCATAGCCATTCTTCCCATCATTTCCAGTGGCCTGGTCCTCAATCAGATAATCTCATTGAGATCCTGCTCCCTTCCCTACAATTATTCCAAGATCTTGAATTTCCCGTGGTGGTCTGAAAGAATAGCGACCCTAATTTGGTCTGTAGTGATGAAGTACAGTGACGAAAAGTGTAATGAGTTTTTTGATGAAATCTACGGAACAGTGTTTAAGAGTGGCTCACGAAGCCTGAATAGACTTGTGTTCCTCCCCTGGATTATTTTATGTACTTGGGTGTAGCAGTGTGCTCCTTCTGAATCTGGCATTTTTTTTTTTTTTTCTGATCTTGTATTCAAAATATGCTCACTGGTGGCCGTTCACAAGGTACTGCAGCAATCAGATCTGGAGTCAGTAGTCTGAGTTTAAAATTAGGAGGGCAGGCAGACCAAACGGAATAAGAGCAGGGAAACTTGACAGCTCAATATGGACTCACGACAAGCTTCAACATAACCGTTGACCCCCCGCCCCCGCCTGCAACTAGTGTTTGAAACAGGGTAAGAAAAATAGGTTGGATTGGTGGTTGCGGACGGATTGGTGGCAGTTGTCAATGTCAAAGGAATCCGTTAATTTCAGGATATCGTTTAATAAACTGCACCATAGACTTAATTTCTTTAAAGGCAGGGTAAATTCTCTACGTTCGTAGCTTGATTCCATTGGCGGTCGATGTCTCCAGACAAGATTAAGAAACATTCACCTATTTCATGTCAACTTTAAACACTTTCCGCTCTGCCGTCACTGCATGTAGTTTTGCGCTCTATCCCTTTGACGATCCACCATCTGAAGTTTGCTTTTTTAGCTTCCTATAATACACATATCCTTTTCTTCCTTGAAAATCTCCATGGAAAAGTATGATAATTATTTTTTTCTTCTTCAAAACTCTATCTTTAATTAGATATAGCGTCATCGTAGGTAAGGGCCCGGGGATGAAGAGTGATAACCACTTTTTTTTTTTAAAATCCGATATCTATGGCAGCAGCAGAAATAAAGCATTAATAAAAAAAAAGATATAGGAGGATATTCAATGTTTTGTGGATCAGAGATTTATTTTTTACGAGTTTAGACAGGTATTTTTTTGATTTTCACGAGTGCGAAGAACGAGTGAAAATATGAAAAAAAAAAAAAAAAAAATCCTGTCTCACGAGTGAAATACATTCTCTATCTAACACAAAACATTGAATTTTTCCTATTCATTACATTTCTTCTTTTTTAGCTGTCCCAGCCTATAGCCATGTTCATATTATAAACTCTGATAACACATTATACCTACATATTTATCAGAAATTGCTAACGCATGGATCGCAATAGAAACATATTCGACAAAGCGGAACTCGTCATTTCGGTTATTCATGTAATTTATTGATCAGATCTAAAAACAAATCGATACGATTGATTTTGTCCGTAGGTTTTGAGTACTTGCGATCTAAGCCCAACAACACATAAAAGATGCCGTGTAGCAGGAGAAAACCCAAATCAATCTGCGTATTTGTTTAAACTACATTAATAACTCACCATAACTATGATAAACATGCAACATTGGTCGCTAATTTTCGGCTAAACCCAACACCAATTTGTAGATGTAAACAATCCACAAACTGTCGATCGATATGACGTGAACGTCATCTATTACAAGACGGGACGTAACTTTATGTATCGATAGTGGTATCCAACAATCCTCTAAAGTGAAATTTAAATTATTTTGGGATATTCAAATAAGAAAACACAATTTAAAATAACGTAAAATTAAGGTTATCATTAGTATTGCGGGATAGATATTGCGGCAAGTAGACGCGGAAGTTGTTTTTCTCACAGTGAAAATAACACTTTTGTTATTTTTCACACTGGTGAAAAAATAACAATTCTAATTCAACGATACAATTTATATTTCCTGCTGAAAATGTAATAAATCAATTTTATTTTATTTCAAGCGTGATCACCTACCGCTGATCTCATTGGTTAAACACCTTTTTAAGAATTGAGGTGATTTTTCAATCACATACCTGAACAAGTAAAGCTAATAACATTATTTTGTTGTTGTAATAAAAATTAAAATTGATAAGAAAAAATCTTATATTTTTCCGGTGATATGGGCAAGTTATACCGGAGAAATTTTTTAGACGGTAAATTTTCATTAATGCGCTTTCGTGCATTGATGAGCTTTTACCGTATAAATTCCGGTGATACCTGCATCACCCGAAAAAAAATATAAGAATTCATTTCTTATATACATCAAATGAGATTTAACTTAGGCCTGTTCAAACGAACAATGTCATAAATGCCAAGCTAGTCAGCATATTGATAAGTCCGCGCTCTTCGGAATTCGAATACATTGTTGCTTTTCCCGAATGAAATTCTCAACGCCGTACAGATTAATTAAACGTGAGTTTAAATCACCATGTAACTGTGTGCATGGTATATGTATTGCATCTAGAAATGCTTCTTAGTACTAAAGAATTTAAGCAAGTGGTAAACAAAGTAGTGCAGAGCGTCATGTGTTACATTTACCGATGCCTCATGACACACTGTGAAGCCGATCACTATAATAGAATCATAATAGTTCCCGGTATTGACAGAGTGTACTTGTGGAATAGTTCCCGGTATTGACAGAGGTACAGTAACGATAATATATTCCGATTGACAGAGAGCGTACATGACAATGTTTCGGCGTGTCACCTCGAACTCGGCGATGAAATCCTCTTGCGACCAGCGTTCGAGTGCGGGTATTTGTTCCACTGACTTTCATTCACATGTTTCCATTTGTCATGGTAATCATTTGCGATCTTAAACTGCACGTTTTTGTTATTGATATTTTAGCAGAATCGATTGAAGTTGATATATTTTTTCCGTCAATTCTTATATAAAAGGGATCGGCTAGTTGGTGAGGGTGCCCAATCTCTCTTCTCTTCTCTCTCTCTTCTCTCTTCTCTCTGTCTCTGGTCTCTCTCTCTCTCTCTTCTCTCTCTCTCTCTCTCTCTCTCTCTCTCTCTCTCTCTCTCTCTCTATCTCTCTCTCTCTCTCTCTCTCTCTGATTACATAAAATATCAAATGATATTAATCATTTACGATCAAACATTAATGTATCCCAAATTATATCATCCAACGAGAGATACATTAGTATGCTATATCCCCTCCCCCCGTGATGATTTTGTTTAAAATATCTCCCATTCATGAAGTTTCAACACCGAAGAAATAATGTAACGGTATAATTCCTTATCTACATAATGTCACTTTTATGGAGAATATTTGATCATTTTGCATTAAGAAATTTCTGGATTTTACCGTACAGTATACTAGATCCGCTCGCATGTACGCTCGTACTGTCGCTGTACACTAACCTTGATTTAACCTTTCGTAGCATGTGAGTGGATTAAAAGATCGATTTATTAAGAGGGGGTTAATTCACCCTACTTGTAAGTTGAAGATACCTTTATACAATAAATGATTGCATGAAACCAAAATGTATTATGATCGATTTCTTAAGGTGTGTTGGCTATTCTCTTGTCTTAATTAACTAATATCTACATCATATAGCAATACTACACAATTTTTCCCAGTATAGCGCTGAAATAAAATAAATTAAACATGTTTTACGCAATATCTGATAAAACAAGGAATAAAAAGAGTACATATACCCCTCGACTATTTATCACAAACTTCTTAGAAATGCGAGCAACGTTTGTGTAATACCGACCACTAGATAATAGTAATTTTACACCGAGTACTTGAAATGTAGCGCTTGGAAGTAAAAAACAAGGAAATATCATTCTTGTCACATCCGATACGGTGTGCCTCATCTAAAGCCATCACAACTGTACATCCGTGGACATAACAGTATAGTATATTGATTATCTGTGGACTGTATTACGGATAGCAGACCAAAATGTCCAAGTACACCCGGTAAGATCCTATATATATTTTATATGCATTTGATATGTTTATTTATTTTTTTCGTCCTGGTTTGTCATATAAAGAAGTGAGGTTGTTTGATTGACTTATTAGGCGTTATATGCATGCATATCTTTTCTTAGTTTCCTGGTATAAAATTAAGATTGAAATATATTTTCCTGATGTGATTGAAAGGATTACAGAACAAATTAATTTCATGAAAAAGCAATATTTTTGTGAAATGTGAAATAAGGGAACGTATTGTAGATCTCTTTGACTATTACTGCAGTACTACTGTACTTTGATGTATAATAAGTATGCACAAATGAGTTGATAAATACACAGCTGAGTGTAATAAAAAAAAAGATGAACTTCACCGACACGTATTTACAGAAATCCCAGCACTATACGACCTATATGATAATTGTACCAGGTTTACACTATAGTGGTCAGTGCATCATTTTCCACGTGTCTTTTGGAGTTCACAACCGACAAGACTGCTGCTAAGAACATTGTCTCATCTTCCTTGTCGGAAGAAGCAATTGTTTATTAGAAGTACTCTGCATGTACATGTACTTTCATAATGTAGTATTGCCTTACATGTTTTCTGTTCCTAATAATCATGGTATTGCATGTAAACGAATTGCGATTTCACGAAACAAATGTCTTTTATGTGCTTTTCGACAGGGTCTAATTTTGCGGGTGTGGTGAGAGGGATAAAAGCACATGAATAGGTGAAGATAATTGATCAATCTCACAACTCCTAAAAGTTAAAGGAATATAAATTAGAAGTTAGGCAAACACGGATACACGCGGTGCCTAGAGAGTAAGCATCCCTGTCGACCGGTCACAACCGTAAGCCCTCTTAGCTTGATCTGGGTAAACGGAGTGATTACTAGTCAAAAATGCGTATGTTATATGAACGGCCTACAATTGGTTATCAAACGTATAATTTGACCCCAGATGATGTATTGGCAAACTTAGATTAGCGACCATTGCACCTGTTTACGTATCGTTACGTAATTAAGCTACTCTATAAATTGACTAATCAGATTAATGTTCGATGGGTTTCATGTAATCGCCTCACTGCCCAAAATCTTTAATTGTATGTGATTTGTACCTATTTGTTGGTTGTTATCATAATTTTTGTACCGAGTCCCAGGAGATGATATTTACTGACAATACATCAATTACGTCGAGTAATTGTCACTAGATTGAAAGCGTCGTCAGTTATAGGTGGAAGGTACATCCTGAATTTTACGGAATTTTATTTTAAACGGGTTATTTAACAAAACGGTCTCCCCGTGCAATACAGTGTGTAATTATAGGACAGTATCGCCCATGGTGTTCCAGGCTATTGATTTATATAAAGTTAAAAAAATTATTTTGGCTTTGAATATGCTAGAGATATTCTCCTATAGAAGTGCATTTTGGATTTTTGTTTGTGTTCAAAAAATCTGTGCGACGTGGCGATATCATAAGTTGAAGATATGCACAGTACAACGCGCAGTCTAGCAATTGATACTCCAACATCACTGGACAATTAGTCCTGGGTCTGCCATTGCATTCTGAGCATGTTGGTTGTCTGCAACAATCATTTGATATCGTCAAATCGAATGCAAGATATCCATGCTTGTGTTACATTTGCAGATACCATTATATAGTACTTCGAAAGGTGCAAATTGGAAACTCAAGAAAGGCGATGGGACGGATTGAAGGGATCAGTTTAGAAGGGCGTAGAAAATATCCTGGACGAATCAAGGCCAGTCTTCTTGTCACTTTTGGATCCCATGGGCCAACGACCCCTCCGCAACGTCCCGTATTTATACTGTATTTTGATCAGGAAACTTGGTGTAAAAGAAGTATATTTTATGTACACATGCTGCAATAAGATAATGCTCAAATCGTTTAAATCAATGTTCCAAATCACATGTGAGTCAGAGCTGTTGCTCCCTGTGTCTATTAGATCTTTGATAATTAATAGTTTTATCTAACTTTCCTCGGTATACATGTCTGTGTGCATAGTGGCATGGTAGGTTGAGACTTTTTGAGGCGCACCTGCTGCATTTTAATTCTTTGTTCTCACCTGCAAATTTGTAACCGAAACACATCTGTTGTGATTATTCAGACAATTATGCCTATTTTTTATAATCCTTCTTCAAAAGTGCCTGCTACATATTTGATCACTTTTTCATGTATTAGGTGGCTTGAATCCTAATAGTGAGATTAAGATTAAGTTGTTCTTGATTTTTGTTTCGCATTCTTAGATAATAGTTTCCATCAAGTCTCACGAGTTATTGTAATCTGTTCGTCGTGTGTTTTCTCAATATTTGCTTATCAAAATTTATCCTTAGTAGATATAATTGCTATAAGACTTTTGTTAAGAAATAACAGCGTAACTCAACCGTAATGATATTGATAGTGTATCGTTACCATCATCTTAGCTAAGTTTGTCAGGCATAGTGAGAAAAAGTGAACATTTATTATAACATCTACAAAGTCTCATTGCAGTAAGGTTCCACTTCCTGTTTGACTTATATATATGTAAAGTACGCCTCAGAACGCTTAAGATAAAGAGATATAATGATCGCCATCCGTCCACCTTAGCGTGAGGCAAAAACAAAGCAGAGTGGACAACCGGAAATTAACAAATATATAAATAATTAACATCGCTCGCAAAGCGAGACTATAACCGTTTCATTGTACATCTTTAATATAAAACGCAATGGTTTAATAGAAGAAATACTTTAGTGTTCAAGGAACACACGTGAATTTTATTACACATTGCACACTTGTAGGATAGTCGGTGTGGTATTTTTTATTGCTGCACGTCAACTGAGCTTTATCTGACTGAGAGTAAATCTGACTCGGGATAAACAAGATCCTTCCATGAAAGTAATATCTGATCAAACACGGCCCTCGGCCTGAACCTTCTCTTTCGCGTCAGAATTGCATGTTAATGTTCATAGGTAACATGTGTAAAAATAGCCTACACAGAGTAACATCATTGAGGTACTACCATGTATCTTCGCATCATTTTGATTTTTGCACAAGTGTGAAAAGAAAAGGTGACGCGATTATTCGCTACATAGAGCAGATCTACCATTAACGTAGATGCACTTCACTTAATTTCCTATGTGTTTATTGTTGTTGGACTAGGCTTTGAATTGTTAACCAAATGAGAATGCCATCATGAGAAATGTGAACATACGTGACGTATGCGAATTGTTTCTGCGATTATCTAGTGCAGTACTATTTTTAGACGGCTTTGCAGGTGTATAATTTTTTGTCACCAAGAATATTGTAAAACTTCAAGATATATCTCAAAAACCTTTAAGAAAATAAAATTATGTTATTTTTAAGATTACAGTGAAACGTAAAGTAACAAACAGCACACATTCCGCTAGCTTAGTCCTCTTTTCAAAATGCAACAAACTAGAGCGCTCTACTTGAAGCTTTGCATGGTCATATGCTATAGACAATTCATATCTCTCAGAACATTTCAAATTACGAAATATATTTTTCTTAAATAGTTACAATTCAAACCATTTTCGGTTTTTTTTATAAACCATTACTTTAATTTACGGCTAGGTAATGCGCGTTCGAAATCAAGCAAATTTCGGGAATAGATTTGAAGCGCATTAAATAGTGTCTAATACACCACTTGTTTATGAATTAACAGAGGATTTCGAACAGGGCACATTAATACATAACAAACGCTTCCTGTTAAGCATAAACTTCAAGTCACCCCTATTGGATAGCCCATTTATACACTTGGTTAGACACAGTTCCCTACGGCATTTTTTAATGGACAGATTACCTCATTGTATGTACATAATTAACGCATTAGCGGAAACCGGTGCACAAATAACTCTGGGTGAAAAAATAAAAATAATCATAAGGACAACATGTCGGAAAGAAGGGGAAGCCGAACCTTTAACGGTATCGTAACATTCCGGAGTTCTTCGTTGTCGCCAACGAGGCACCTGCTTCACGATTTATCCCAGAACTGTAGCCTAGTGAGATTGAATCGAACTAATGTTCGCAGTACTTCCGATTGAAGATCGTGATCATTCTGGTAAAACCTTTGTCCCCTTTAATCCTTAGCTTTTGAAAAGATTTCAAACAGGCTTTCATGATTAGCTATTATTTAAAGTTTAATTACGATATAGCCATCTAGTTAGACTGATACGTGCTTTGTGCCTTTAGTTTGCAATCTATACGGCATATTACTACTCAAGATTGCCACCTCAACTCGTTAGTCAATGTGTGAAATGACTTAATTAATAAAAACATCATGTTCATGCTTTGATATGACATTTTACTATCTTCTAGGAAATAAATGAAATTCCATAGTAGTGATATTTCTGTTACCTAGACAACTAATAACCATCCCCCTCGTTTTGTTTCTGTGACTGTCCTATAATTGGTTATGTTGTGTCTTGATATACAACTCGATGTTGATTATTTGAATATACAGAAAAGATTTGAAAATGAAGCTTAAGGAGTCTAGCTCAATTCACCATGGTTTGCTATGTACA
>CAJDSM010111095.1:2254-12423 GCA_903981925.1 Ostrea lurida
GATATCTACAGGGCAGCATTTGAAGATGATATCTACAGGGCTACATTTGAAGATGATATCTACAGGGCAATATTTGAATAATTATGATATCTACAGGGCAACATTCGAAGATATCTAAAGGGCAACATGTGAAGATGATATATACAGAGCATCATGTGAAGATGATATCTACAGGGCAACATGTGAAGATGATATCGACAGGGCAGCATTTGCAATTTCAATTTATGAAAGTTCATGTCAAGATTTGCTCTTACATGCAACAATATTGTCCATTCTAAGTCCGACACAGACAATATAAAGACGGGGTCCGCAATTCAATTTCAGGTGATTCCATCTTATGAAATGACACGTATTCAATAATAAACAAGTCATACTAAATATATCATTATCTCGGATAAATTTCCTTTGATTTACCCGAGGGTCTCCACAGTTCAGTAGCTATGTAAATTGCTACTAGCTTGCAAATGCGGATATATACTTAATTGCATTAGTAAAATTAGAACTTAATTTCAAAACTAAGGATTGTATTCCCTTAGGCATAGCTCTGATCCTTTGACGTATTTGGTTCCAGTCTTTGATACTCCGTTTTATCAGCTCATTAGATGTTTCGGATTTCCATTTTGGTATGAACATCACTGCAAAGACATAATTTGTCGAAATGTGCAGCTGGTGCATCGAACTTGGTACCGTATAAGATTTACATTTAATATATTATTCAACTTTCTGCGAGAATGTAAGACATTGATTTTTTTTTCCGGAAGTGAACGAGTCTCACAATTCTTTCTTGGCATCGATAAATGTGTGTATTAAGGAAAGTACATACTTTTACGTATCCGGTTTTAAATTTTACACACCGGCTATGCCAGACTTTCCACTGTAATTAATGAGTTTTAAGACTTTCAATTCTGCTTAAAAAATGTAAATAAAGTTTATTCAAGTATTTGTACTTATGATGCACACAATGCTTTGTCTGATGTTTGTAGTTTGCATGAACTGTACGAGTCAAATTAAGCATTGAAATGTGAATCTTATGAAATATTTACTATGAATTATTATAGTGTCCAGTCCTCACTAGCTCCAATGGTAAAAAACATTCAATACCTACACTGATTTCTATGAGGCTTATAGCTTGCAATTTAAGCCTGGACAAGTTAACAATCATACATAGGCGTGACCCTCACAGTGGAATCCAGACTGTTTTAGTGACTTTGTGTCTGGTTCAAAGAAACCCAGAGTTACCAAGTCAGAGACAATCATCAACAAAGTTGTTGACTTTTTTTAACTCCTTTTAAACAAATTTATTGGTACACAAGCTGTAGTACCTAGAATCTATATGTATGTTTACACTACATAATTTGAGATAGCATGCATGTATTTTTGTAAATAACAAAATGTGAGAAAAACGAAGTCAGGGTTCCTCCACCTCCCACCCCCTTGTGTTCTAAATTTTTCTGGTAGGACAACATTTTCAGTATGTTTTATAATACATGTACGTATAGTCATATTTTTTAATCTTGATTTTAAGATTGTATTTGCTGTTACATTTTCCTATTTTGAAAGTGTGCAAAGAATAATTGTAAAACTTGAAATTACCAAAATGGGGGTATACGTATTCAAGAGAACATTTTGCAAAATATCTCTGGCCAACTATGATAAAAATGTCTTGTTGTTAACCTTAGATATAATTCTAAATATTTTTCAAGAAGAACTGATATGTAAACAATTTATATCTTGAGAATTTTTCAAGCGAGATTTTGTGATTTTTTTTACTGAAGGATGTGAGCAGAGTAAGCAGCAATTTTGTATGTTTTCAATTGAATATATTTGAAAATTCTCTCAGTAAATGATTAGCTATTTGTTTTTATAAATTATAGCTGAATATGATGTGCTTTGGTGTATAAATTGATAAAATATGATATCATGTGTCCTTGTGTTAAAATATGGATTTTGCATTAGGGGGTACATGTGCTCTGTAGCACATAGTATAAACATTAGACTGCAAAGGTATGTCTCATATGGTTTTTTTAGTTAGGTAATGAGTTGTTTAGGTCATTTAAATAAAAAAAAATTGATTGACAGAAATCTCTAAGATTATGGACCTACCTTAAGAAGAAATATTTAATTGCATAAAAGCCGATCAGTGCTACAATATTTGAAGAAAAGATAGTACCGGATGGTGGTTCTTAAGAGATGTTTTCAAATGCTAAATCATAATATACAAAATTGCATACATTTGCTTTTTCAACCAATCAGAAACTAGGATACAATAAGAATTAAATCGTTTGCATATACATGTATATACAATGCCTGTGACACCATCATAGCAAACCTTCATTTGAGACACACCCATGTTATCTCTATAATGGTGAATAGAACTGACACGTTGCAAACAATTATCTATCCATTTGGAGGTGGAGAATCATTTGTTCACCCCGTTCTTAGTTTTATCATGGGAAGTGCCATCGTCTTCAATATCACTGGTATGTTCTTTTTGTTCAGAGTCAAAGATAATAGGAAACATACTCAATGCATTGTTTTCACGACAATTTCAGTGAATGAAATTTTTATTGATTGCCTGTATATATTTCTGGTGCTTTGGAGAGGTGACACCGAATACATATGCTTGATGGCAAATCTTTTATTCGCCGTTGGTCGACATAACATTTTCACTCATCTTATCTACGTATGCGTCGAAAGATTTTGTGCACTCAAGCTCTCTCGTAAAAGAATATTTTCAAAGATGACAAAGATGAAATTTCGGATGATTTTCCTGGCATGTTCGATAATACTCTCCTTTATCCTGTTCATGCCACCATACTTTATATATGGTAAGGGAAAAACCATAACTTGTAGTTTACCAGCAATGTTTTATCCGAACACGCGTGTAGTCGTCAGTTATATACGAACAATTTATAGCCTTGAAATTTTTGTGATGTGCTTTATTTACTTGTGCATTTCTAAGGAGATACGAACCCTAATCAATATGACTGAAGCTCCATCATCTCAACAACAGCAAGTAACAGAAATCTGCATTCAACCTTTACCTCAAGAAAACTGTCGTCCAGAACAAACACGTGCAATTGTTCAAAAGGGACCGAACAATGTTGTTGATTCCGAAGACAATTTTCAGGCTGGTACGTCAAATCAAAGAACAGCGTCAGCAACTGTCACGAACAATCTATCAATTGTGACACCGCCAGTAACTGTCATAAACAATCTATCAATTTTATCACCACCAGCAACTGTCACGAACAATCTATCAATTGTGGAAGATAGGGTACAAATGACACAAAATGGAAGAAGAATTACTCGTGGTTCAAAGTGGAAACTTCGAGCATTCAAAGTGGTGCGATATTCTTTATTAAGTACGATCATTCCCTCCGCGCCTATGATTGTCGCACAGATTATAGGATACATCAGACCGGAACTACTAAACGTCACGGTAGATATAGTCATTTCCTTATGTAACGTTATCCATGCAATTTTATTTCCTTTGATGTTTATTTTCACTGTAAAAAGCTAGATTTCGTTAGAGAATTTATTATTTATTCGAAGAAATGTCAAATTGACGAAAATAATGTTTTGAGTATGGACAGAATGGGGCGTTAGGATGACACGGGACGTGATTCCAATGAAACAATACAATGAGAAGATTAACATATCTCTCCTTACAATTTCTCACTCTTATGATCCTCTGTTGTTTCTCAGTGATATTTAAGAAATACGTTTTACTTTAGAAAATTTATGGGATCATGTAGTGCTACTCTTCACACTAAAATACTTCAGAAATTGCAATGTCTTATAATTTGTAGAATTATACAGGATACAAAATACCAGAAACAAATATAACGGAGATAAGCAACTCCCATAGCGGCGTGTGTATAGTTAAAATATGGATAGATTGATGTTGGTTAATATAATGCTTATCATACATTTGAATTGAATGCCACAAATTTTGATTTGATGATTAACAAATTGGCTATTTACAAACAATCAGGTAAATCATAAACATTTCCTAAAATCTCGCGGATTTGGCTAGTTTGGAACATGTAACGGCAAAGAAAACGAACAGCGATCAATCTCGTAAGTCCCAAATAGAATACAAAAAAACAAGCGTTGGGCAAAAACAGACCCTTGGACACACCAGAGGTGGGATCAGATGCCTAGGAGGAGTAAGCATACCCTGTTGACCAGTCACACCCGCCGTGAGCCCATAGTCTTGATCAGGTGAACGGAGCAATCCGTAGTGAAATCATTGTATAAAAAAGGCTTAACAATTGTTGTGAAACACATCAGACAGCATTTGACTCAATGGTAGGCCATACTGGTAATATAAATCGTTATAGCGAATTATAGATATATAGAATGCTGCCTGTAAATGGTGACTGTTGAAACCCCTGCAACAACAACAACTTGTTTGTAAGTAGCCTGTCTCGATTAAATAAGCAATCTGAGAGACATACAAACACCATATGCAGGTGATACTGAAATGTTGCTACATAAAATATGGGAAGTTGACGATATAGAAGCTAAAATCGTCCCGTTTTTTCATAAAATTGATTTTTAGTTTTGCCGTTAATGTCAAAGGTCAATAAGATATCGAAGTACAAGCAGACATGGAAGACTCTGTGGTGTCCTTTACAGTTCCTGAAACGTTCTACTTTAAATACCATTTTCCGTGCGTTCAGCGTGCGGTCACCATGCAGTCACCGTGCATTCAGCGTGCGATCACCATGCGGTCACCATGCGTTCAGCGTGCGGTCACCGTGAGTCCAGTCATTTTTCATTTATTGTTCAGTGTGCGGTCACCGTGCGTTCTCTGTGTGGTCACCGTGCGTTCAGCGTGCGGTCAACGTATGTTCTGCGTGCGGTCACCGTGCGTGTGGTAAAGTAGAAAGTTTCAGGGACTGTAATTCTAGTTTTTCTGGGATATATTGAATCGGCATATGAATGAAAATCATTATTATTCGATTTGACTACGGATTGTTCTGTTTACCTGATCAAGACTATGGGTTCACGGCGGATGTGACCGGTCAACAGGGGATGCTTACTCCTCCTAGGCACCTAATCCCACCTCTGGTGTGTCCAGGGGTCCGTGATTGCCCAACTCTTGTTTTTGTATTCTATTTAGGACTTACGAGATTGATCACTGTTCGTTATATTTGCCTTTACATCAAACGTCATCAATATATCGAAATGTCGAATTAAAGGCCACTGTAAGAGATTTCTTAATTTCATGTATAAGCTTTTGAATGAAATGTGCCTCATAGGAATATAAAATTAGGTCAGCTAAAAAGGAGCACAATTTGTGCCCATCGGAATTCCAACAGACTGTTTGAAGACCTGATTGCCAAAAACTACAAAGATAGTCTCAATGAGGAACTCCAGCATTGCTTTAATATCAACTTCAGAGTACTTGTGTGTAGAATCAGAGTTTCGTTTAAATATTTTTTGTATGGCTGATCACTAAATATGAATATTTCCTTTTCCATTTTGTTAAAAAAGCAACTGGTCTATAATGTTACAAAGTCTTGTCTTTTAATTTATCGTCGGAATGATCGTGTAAAGTGTTGAAACGTCATATGTTCTGATGTTGTTAATATGAGCAAAGTTATAGGATTTAGTGAATAACTACTTTCTCATTTGTGATTTGCGACTGTTCATGCTAATTTAACGGTTGCAAACTGAGTTTTACCAGCGACACGTAAGCGTTAACGGTCGCAAATCACAAATGAGAAGTTAGTTATTCCCATTCTAATGCAATTTTGTTTGATGTATACATGTTAGTTCGTCAAGTGTTGCTATTTTGTTACGAAATGTTTATGCTTGAGGTTATGTTTCTGTGCCACGGTATTATAACGTCACAATCGAAAGCTTCTCATTTCGTTAACGCTTATTTAACTGTCTCAAATGTCAACACATTAGCCAATCAAATACGTATTACAAAAGAATTGCATTAGAATTAAAATTCATTAGAAGTTATTTACAGTTATATAGAATCCACATTTGAAATATGTCGCATTTTGGAACTTCTTTTTTATTTCACCTTTAAGTGAATCATCTTCTACAATTATCATATCTTGAATGTTTTGTAATAGTATTAGGAGGGTTTGCACTTCATATCTTTCATTATTAAGGTGGTATACGCAATCAAAATCAGTGTAAGCGTTTTTACAGAAACAATAGGGACCGCGAGATAATACGATACTTGGAGAAGTTTCTTATTAGTTCAGTCTTTGTAAAAAAAAAATTAAATTTGCTCATCGGATTTCTATTTTTTTTTCATTTTTGTGTATTGTTTGATTTCTTAAGATTAAACTTTGATTTCACTTTGCAATTTGTTATTCATTTTTTTATATCTGATTTTATTATCGCTGCATTACGATAAAATATTATTGGACTAGCAATTATGATCATGAGTAGGCGAAGATAACGAACAATGGATAATCTCATCAATCTTATACCGAATACATCTAAGGCAAATAAGGACCCTTGAATATGTTACATGTAGAGTCAACTGCCGATGAGAAGTAAACATCTCCTGTCGACTGATTACAACCGTTGTGAACCCCTAACCTTGATTAGGTAAGTGGAGAAATGTATCGTGAAATTCCTTGGATAACAAATGGCATAGCATTAGCTATGAAACAAGTAAGAAAGCATTTAATTCAATTGCAAGTTTTATTGACAATCTGGATAAGATTACTAAGTCATATGTTGACTGATTTGTTTCATACCCTTTGTTAGACTGGCATTTTCCTACTAGATTTGAATACGTGTAATCCCGTTTACTTTATTTCGATTAAGGGCTCACGGCGGATGTGACCGGTCAGCAGAGGATACTTACTCCTACATGGCACCTGATCCTACCTTCGCCTGTGTTGGAGGTCCGTGTTGCTCTACACTCGATTTAGCATGGTTTTGTTTATTATGATTACGTTTGACACGATATTAACTTCGCCTTCTTGTATAGTTATATAAATTGGCGAAGGTAACATTGTATTAAACGTAATCATAATTAACAAAAACATATATATTTGCCTTTACATATACAAAGTCGAGCGAGTGTTGGATCTCCAACAAACGCGAAGGTATATTCATGTGTCACGGAGATAGTAAGCATCCTCTGCTGACCGGTCACACCCGCCGTGATTCATTAGTCGAAATAAAGTAAATGGGATTACCCGTTGTCAAATCTAGTATAAAAATGAGACAGGGTATGAGAAAAATCAGTCAACATATTAATTGTGATATTTTGTAATCGCAAACAAAGTCATTATAGCGACCGTAGGAATTGTACAATGATGAATTCAAACGATAGTCGTTATAACCCTGCAATATCAACATCAATATAAATTGGCGAAATAGACCTCCGCCAAAAGCGAAGGCAGGATCAGGTGCCATGGAGAAGTAAGCATCCTCTGCCAACCAGTCACACCCGCTTTGATCCCGTAGTCGAAGCAAAGTAAACGAGTTACCCGTCGTCAAATCCAAGGTATTCTGACCCTAATGTTGACTGTTTAAACCTTACAACATCAATCTAAGGTATTCTGACCTTAATATTGACTGTTCAAACCTTACAACATCAAAGATATTCGTGTGCGATTTAGATTTAAATTCATAGCCATGCTTCAATGGTATAAAGTTGATGTATCTAACTACTTTTACAACATATACATGTAGCATACGTGACTTACGATCACTGACTCCGAAATAATGACATACATTTAAAAATGGTGTTGCATTTTTATCTCCATATTTACTTCCAAGTAACAATGGCGTTTTTGGCCAAAATAAACAATGACCAGGTTCCTTGAAACTTTATTGCCATATGAATCCTGTCATCTTTCTTATATACTGGTGTGATAAACCTGACAGTAAAATAATAATTTCTTTAATTATCAACTGTCGTTTTCAGGATAGGTATTACGCAGTGACATTATATAATTTCTTAATCATCACTCCATGATAAATATTCCAAGTTTTTTTATATTGTATAATTCTTAGTTATAAGCAGGAACGAAATATGCAAGCATTGCATCATATTATATATATTCGGCTTGTATATTTAGTGATACATATGTAATTTCATCTTAGTTAATTTCCATAAAAGACGTCAGTAATATTTGCTTCCACAGTTAAAAAAAAATCCGCCGGGAATACCTAGCGCAATATTTATCCGTGGTAAATCATTACCTTAAGCCCCATCACACTACACCACGACCTTACTACGATCTTGATTTTTGCGTAAATCGTAGCGTGGTCGTTGTGAGGTTTTGAAGGTCGCGGTGTGAACGTGGTTGACCACGACCGCGCTACGTAAATTTTGAATATGATCAAAACAGTCGTAGCAATGTTGTTGTGAAAAAAGACCGTACTAAGCGTAATGAGGTCGTTGGAAGAGCGCAGGGTGATCGGGTACTGTCGTATTGAGAATATAGTGAAGGAATACTAAAATCGTCCCTAATTTATCGCCGACAACACTACGCTCTCGTCACGATTATACCACGATTACATTAAGACTTATACGATCTTAATACGATCACACCTCGATGCTACCACGCTCTCTGTGTTCTTATCACGTTATTGCTGCGATCTTACTAAGGCTCAGTCACCGAGCTTAAGCCCCCATCACACTGGACCACGATCTTACTACGATCTTGATTTTTGCCTAAATCGTGACAGGTCGTAGCGTGGTCGTCGTAAAGTATTGGAGGTCGTAGTATGAACGTGGCTGGTCGTGGTCGACCACGCCCGCGCTACGTAAATGGTTGAACATGTTCAAAACATTCGTAGTGAAGTCGTGGTGAAAAAAGAGCGTACTGGCAGCGTAGTGAGGTCGTGGGAAGAGCGCAGAGCGGTCGGTTGCTATCGTATTGAGGTCGTGGCACAGTCGTACTAAAATCGTCCCTAATTATAGACGATCACACTACGCTGCTATTACGCTCCCATCACGATCATAATCAGATTACATTAACCGACTTATACATCTTACTACGATCCACACCACGATGCTACACACGCTCCTGCATTCAAGCACGCCTTTACTACGATCGTATTTAAGGCCTAGTCCAACGCCGAAGTTATGAACCTGGTGTTACGACCTGACTGCGACGAATTCTTTTTTTTAAATTTGGAAATCGTGGAAAGAGCGCAAACTAATCACCATATTCGCATAATTGTCACAAGAGCAAATTCAGTCGCCAGCAAGCGTTGATGATACATGTTCAAACCTTCGAACCTGCCATTCAAGTTGCAGACCGATCTTGCATCTGTCTTACCGGACCAGGTGCCCAAATGATATAAGTTCACCACAGCAA
Organism: Ostrea lurida; assembly: GCA_903981925.1. NCBI lineage: Eukaryota > Metazoa > Mollusca > Bivalvia > Ostreida > Ostreidae > Ostrea > Ostrea lurida. The sequence goes on from CAJDSM010111095.1 coordinate 11,575, forward strand.
TCGTACTCGTACATCATCTATCACCACAAAGCACTTGTATGTTTTAAATATATCTTGATTTAAAAAAAAAATCAAATACAGTATATTTAAAACGTCAAATGCCTGTGTCTTACCACCTATTGTACAGATGATTTCACCAAAATCGCCAGAACCGCTGATGCAGATGGAGATTGTAGCAAACATTGCCGACTCATCGTACTTGCGTAAAGTTTGCCATTCATCCGCACATTCAGAAAACATAAGACCCAGCTGTGGCGAGCCTCAAACTTCAAATTACCTTTGTTCAGCAATTGACGTCGGATAATTGTTGAATTAGTACAGACAAACAATTCATTAGATCATCAGTCACACATACCTACACATTTTATGAGAAAACATGGTGCGATCCTCAAGAAAAAAGAGGGATATTGTACAAGTATCATCAAGGGCATGATTCCCTATGCAATAAAGCTAATTGACATTGATTGGTATCTATTGTTTTATTGTCCCACTTAGAGAATACATTGTATTTCACTTATATGGCAGGACTTCATTACATTACGGGTTGCTGGTATCATATTCTGACCCGAACCCCCACGGGTTAAAGCCTGAATTGAAGGAGCATGGTCTGATCATGTATCTTTCATGCAAAAACAAGGGCTAAAACTGGACACACGTAAAGTTCTTAAAAAGCTGCATACATTACAAGCGATTGCGAGAGATCGTAGACAGTCGGCGGTAACAGCGTAGTCGTATAAGCGTGTAACCATCGTAACCGTGCGTAAATTAGCACCGTAGGGAGAACGTAGAACAATCGCATCTAGATCGTAGTGGGTATCGTAAGATTCGTGGTGTCATGATCCTCTCCCT
>CAJDSM010111099.1:0-16252 GCA_903981925.1 Ostrea lurida
TCTACGGGCTTATTGGCTGCTGGTTAGTGACCCCATTATAGCCCCATTTTCACAGTTTTATAACTTTTAGAAATATCGGAATATATTGGAATTTATTAATTAAAATTAGTTGGATTTGTGGTTCAAACATATCCACCAAATTTTGTTGTAATTTGACGTTAAATAAAATAGTAAAAGTCTATGTATTTTTGAACGGCCCTTCGTAGAACATTTGTGCAGAAATAATTTGTCGAAAATAATTTGTCTAAATTTCACTTTAACTTTGACCATTTCACAGGGCCGATTTTCACCCTTCGTGGGCCTACTACTTTAATTTTGACTACGAAATAAGCACTGCCATAGAGACACTCGTTTAGAAATGTGAAAAAAATGTAACATTAATTGAATATCAAGGAAACTAAACACTGGAGCTTAACGGTAACGATAAATGGGTCTTTCGGAGAGGGCATGTTGGACTTGAGCTAAGAAATTTTGAAGTCCTGTCTGAAGGTTGTTAAAAAAAACTTGGTTGCCTAGACTAGAAAGATGAGTGCCATCCACGCGGAACAAGTGAATATATATGTACTTGATATTGTGGTCATGGTCAATGTAAAACCCTGCACTTCTGGGGTTCTAAACTTCTGCCAAATTTCATTCACCCTTACGTGTTTTTTGTTAATTTTGTGACCATGTCGTAAAGGTACATAGTGCCAATAGCGACGAGCAATTAATCCGGACCAGACAAGCTTAGTTGTTGCATGGCTATAAGGCATTGTACCTACATAATCTAGATTGTGCCATGTTTAGTTAAAACTTTGGAAGACATTTTACATTAAAAACCATTTGGAGCTGGGGCATTGTTAACCATGTTAGTAATGATCTCCTCTATTTGTCTCCACTTGAGTCCCCGAATGCCATTCCTCGTTATCCTTGCAGGTGGGTTAAGGTTTGGCTCCCCGGTCTTTGCTGTGCAGCTAGCCCAGCCCAGTAGGTTATGGGTGACACAATTATCCAAATAGTTGCACCAGGAATACTTGGGTTATATTAGACACAAAAAACCCAACCAATCATATATTTTGGAATTGGTAGCTACAAATAACTAGCTTAAGCCATGGGTGGGATGTAAGTTAAATAATCATTAGATTTCCATCTCCCCAAAACTTTGATCTGACTATTGGGAACCCTCTATTTGGCCATCCCTATCCCAAATATATGTGTCCCGTAGTGACCTGGTTTCCCCTAGTACGATAATATTTTTAGCAAGATGGCTTGGAATTGGAAACACAAAAAGGTGAAGTTAACATTGTGTCAAACGTAATCATAATCCAAAAAACTTACACAAAATCGAGCGTAGAGCAACACGGACCTCCGACAAAAGCGAAGGTAGGATCGGGTGCCATGGAGGAGTAAGCATCCTCTGCGGACCGGTCACACCCGCCGTGAGCCCTTAGTCGAAATAAAGTAGACGGGATTACCCGTAGTCAAATCTAGTAGGAAAATGACAGTCTAACAAAGGGTATGAAACAAATCAGCCAACATATGACTTAGTGATAATTTGTAATCGCAAACAAGGTCATTATAGCGACCGTAGAATTTGCGAAATGATGACTTTAAACGAGATTCGTTATAACCCTGCAGCATCAACTTTTTTGTTAGTAGTTGGCCTCGCTTTAAAAAGTCCGCATACGCATATCATGCTCTCCAAGTAATGGGTTTGTCATTGGTATACACCAGTAGTGTGCTTGAGATGCTTGGTTTTAGTCTGATGTAGGCATGATCAAACTCTCTGGACAAAGTTCTCTGTGTTTTGGTTGTGAATTTTGACAGTGGTTGACTGGCCTAATTGATCAATTTTGGGTTTGGGGTTGTGAAGAAAATGTTTTGAACGCTTAACGTAAGGATGCTTGGCCCTGCATCCGTGATTACATCGGCATATAGAGAAGAAAGGACATTCTTTACCCGCATTGTAAGTAAAACAAGGTTTCTTGTGAAGGTGTGAGGCTTAAGTAGATCGGGCAGTTGAATATTGCATAGGAGAGGAATGGGACTGTTGGGAGGTGCCAGAAGATATTAAAAATATCCAGAATTCGAAATTGATCTCCCCCATGAACTGTGTGGTGCTAGAGGTTGCTGCAGTCGAAAAAGTTCATTGTATTTGTTCCACGAGCTTGATATCGAGGTCGCGAGCCAAATATTGCGCGTGTTTTTTTGCAACTACTGTGTCTTTTCAATGTGTTTTTCTAGCATTATGCTAGTGAAACTCAAAAATGCTGATGTCCATTGTTCAATATTCATGAACGAATTGAAGTAGATTGGTGATTAGAAATGGAAAGTATGTCTGAATTTTCAGATAACATTGCGAGTCAAAATCATCTAATTCCGCAGCGGATTTCAACAACAAGGAGAGGAGAATATATTGACCCTCCTAAATCTTGACTTTAAGTTTGTTTGGAATATGACAGCCCAAGGCATCGCCAAAACTGGGTTGATTCGCTTGCGTTGCTTTGAATTTTTATATTATCAAATAAATTAAGTGACTTGCCGAGTTGCTATAGTTGGAGGGTCCTCAGGTCACCAGGTGGTCATGGGCAGCTGGAGTTTAGGAGGAAGAGGGGCTACAACATCTGCGGGACATTGTGGTGGTGACTCCGAGCGGGGTCGCGTGCGTGACCCTCTTCCCCGACACCATGTTGTAGAATTGTTTTTTGTTCTGCCCTTGTTCCTCTCCTTTTGGGTCTCATCCTCGCGAGGGATTCGTCGCAGTGTTTTAGTATGAAAACGGGGACGAGCGATCAGGAAGGGGTAGGTGGCAATGCATTGTGGTAGCACTGTGTTATTTTTCACTATGGCTGACCTCAGATTTTGAAGTGAGTGCAAGATAAGTCGTAACGGGGTTTGTTGGTTTATCAGTGTGAGGACTTTTGCCAGAAATGATTAGGAAACGGTACCAAAATTGCGGGGCCAATCATTATTAAGGCAGGTGCCTACTCGACAAAATTTTGTTTAAAGTATTGTTTTCTTCCTTGAAATCTTTAAAATAACACCTTTTGTAACAAAACAAGCCAAAATTACATACCTTGACTGTTTACTTTTCTGTCTAGAATCTCAAGAAGACATTTACCCCCTTTTATCATTGTACATTTTCATCTGACATGGTCGTCGATATTACATTATGTACAAGGCCAAATATTTGCGCTCTATATATCCAAACGAACTAGAAAGAAAGGACACCACAGAGTCTTCCATGTTTGTTTCGTACTTGGATATTTTATTGAACAGTGACGGCAAGCTAACTACTCAACTTTATGACCAACGGGACGATTTCAGCTTCTCCATCGTCATCTTCCAATATTTATATAGCAATATTCCGTCATCACCTGCATATGGTGCGTATGTCTCTCAACTTATTCAATACGCAAGAGCTTGTTCTGCGTATGATCGGTTTTTAAATCGGGAAAGGCTAATTACAGACAAGTTGTTGTTACAGGGGTTTCAACAGTCATGTTTCAAGGCGGCATTTCGTAAATTCTATGGTCGTTATAATAATTCAGTTTACCAATATGACCTACCATTGAGTAAAATGCTGTCTGGTGTGTCTCATAGCCATTATTAAGCCGTTTTGTACGCACTGATTTGACTACGGATTGTTCCGTTTGCCTGATCAAGACTATGGGCTTACGGTGGGTGTGACCGGTCAACAGGGGATGCTTACTCCTCTTAGGCACCTGATCCCACCTCCGTTGTGTCCAGGGGTCCGTGTTTGTCCAACTCTTGTTTTTGTATTCTATTTAGGACTTACGAGATTGATCACTGTTCGTTATATTTGCCTTTACTCTCACGAAACAACTTGACAATTGCAGGGGCTGTCTGGATAACGAATGACTCATTTCTCCTGCAAACAATTCCCCCGTTGTTCTTGAGAAACAAATCTCATCCCCAACGTAACTGTGATCCAGTTCATATATTGGCGCGGGTTTTTCCTCCTGTGTCTCATCTTTCACAATACGATTTAGTTTACCTTTGTTTATTTCCTTCATTCGCTTTGACAAAAATACCTTTGTGCGATTTCCTAGTGCATTGCATTACAATTTATATTCAACAGGGGATGATTTTACTCTTCCTAGGCACCTGATCCCACATCTGGTGTGTCCAGGGGTCCGTGTTTGCCCAACTCTTGTTTTTGTTTTCTATTTTGGACTTACGAAATTGAAATTATAAAATGAATATCATAAAGTTCTTACGCTATTTATACTTAAAATTAAGTTTCGAAAACAATTCGATTCTGATCTTGCATAAATAGGATTAAATACAAAACAAGTGCTACATAATCTTTACAGGAAACTGACAATTTAAAGCATCTTTCTAATATATTTTCTACTTCATAGTTGACAACAGGGGATGCTTACTCCTCTTAGGCACCTGATCCCACCTCTGGTGTGTCCAGGGGTCCGTGATTGCCCAACTATTGTTTTTGTATTACATTTAGGACTTACGAGATTGATCACTGTTCGTTATCTTTGCCTTTACAAATGCACTACACAACAATATAAATAATTGAACATGATTATCATAAAATTTTTGCCCAACTGTAATCATTTTTATATGGATATTTATGTACAATGTCAATCTTAATGACTGTACAATAATATCAAAGTTCACAAGAATATAATACAATAGGTCCACGGGCCTTAACAGTCACTTGAGTATCATATCCCATACAGGGAGTCTCATATCTCGCGACAATAATTTCTCTGAAATGTATGGATTCCCTGTCTATTTCTTCCCTATTTCAATCAATATCTGATTAGATGTAAGCTTTAGAGACTGGCCATAAAAATACACTTAAACCGGTGGAATTATAAAAAGCGTAAAATGAAAATTACACAAATCGAATTAGGGATGAGATAGATATTTCGGGGAAATTATTGACGAAAATAACAAAACAATTTAAACAACAACAAAAATTAATAAATAAATAAATAATCAAACCAAGAAAAAATTCCAAGAATACAAAACAAAACCAAAAAAAAAAAAAAATAATAAAAAATAAAAAAAAAATCACACACACACACACAAAACACAGAAAAAAAGCCCAAAGAAAAATAACAAACAAAACATCAACAGAGGGGGAAATAGGGTGGGGGTTATAGTAATATTCTTACTTCATTGCCCAGCTCTTGTTTTTGTATTCTATTTAGGACTTACGAGATTGATCACTGTTCGTTATCTTTGCCTTTACATGTGCCTTAGGGTGAGGTGGGTTGAGAATTTAATACAACATAAACCGGCCCTCCACACCCTAGTTCAATTCCAGGTATCTGTCTTAATTTGTCGTCATTTTTTATGTTCATTTGTTTTGGAATTCATAACACCTTGATAAAGTAGTAAAACAGATTGTCAGTGCAGAGAAGTTGTAAAATCGTTTTTCTTGTTCATTTAAAAAAGTTACTCTCGATATCATCTACAGTTTACATAACCCTTGCGTCTTTTGGAACTCGAGATTAATACGGATTACCATAATTCCATTTCGAATTAAGGACTGTTTAAGTTACATCCGTGATTACAGACTTAAATGAAAGGAATCTCGACATAAAAAATATCAAAAATATGCAAGGAAACAAAAGTCATTTCTATACACAGGAGATCTTGAACAATTTACCTGGACCAATAAAATGTAGAATAACAACTTTATTTTTACGTGCAGATGTACTGTACTTACCGTACCCAGCTCTTTGGTAAACTTGGTTCGGGACCTTCGCATAATTTTCTCGTGAGTACATATGTAATAATTTGGAATTTTGTCTTTTCTTGACAGCTTATTTAATTATTTAATTTGATTGATTTGTTGTAGTTAGTTTTTTGCATCTAACAATTCCCTAAATAACCCGTTTTGTCCAGATAATAGAGACTATATTCTGCAAGAAAAAACTTCGGTAAACCACAGATGGAGAGCATATATTATATATAATTTAGATTTGTTGTTCTATACCTAATTATCATATGGGCGCAAAACGGAAAGACACTTTCTAACGCCATACATTGCATTTTGATCTAATAGATATACTACTTGTATTTTCCAAACAGCATCAAAATTAACAACACTAGGGCAGTTTCTTGTTTCTAATTAATGAGATGAAATAGAACTGTATAAAATAATTATAGCATACGAGTAAAATAATACATTTTACATCAAACATGGTAGTGTACTTGAACAGCTACTTCATCTCGCCGATGTTTTGTAAATCTGTTGTCCACACCTAGAGCTTAAAAATATTATGGTTCGGTCCTGCTGATTGGTATAAACTCCAACATTATGTCTTTGCACAACTATTCACCCTTTCTCAAACGCAAAGCTAACATAAACACGAGGACAAATACGAATATACTCCCAAGGCCAATAGCAGTTACGCTGATGGCAGATATTCTGAAATTGAAAAATATATGTATATATTAGACAGACACGCATATTGTCATGATTGCGATAGAATGATAGAATGATAGAATGGTTTCTGGGTCATTTACACTAATGGGCCTACCACATCAGTTGGCTTTTCCCCTCTTAAACATACAAAACAATTACAAATCACAAGAGATCGCTATATTGTAGTTTTCTGTAGGATCCACCATGTTACTGAGGAATCATGTTTTGGGAAGAAACAAACAGGACGTGATAACAATGTGTATACTATACAGATGTCAGATGGTCTCAATATTCCGAAGAATCGGGATCAATTTGAATTACCATACCTTTACCTTTAATTGATTCCGAAATTACATAGAAATGCTTACAAACAATGGTACATCCCTGGTTCCAGTAAGTGCTCTACCAAGCCTCTATCCTTACTACTAACTAAACTACTAACAGCTGTCAAAGAGTCGCTTCACAGATACTGTTCCACTACATTTCCACAGGAAGTGGGGTCAATCAGATGTGAGTTTTCTCAAAAACTCTAGAGCTTTAGAAACTTCAAGTCAAGAGAGTTTTAACAATTGGACTGCATAACGTAATGGATTCTCAACACTTTATACAAACAATTCCTCACGTGATAATTAAAATATAACGCTTCTATTCAAAGATGATAGATATTGCTGTTTTAACAAAATACAGTTTCTGGTCGTTGGAAAAAAAGATACATACTCCGATTACCCACACAAGTACTCTGAAGTAGATATTAAGAGCATGCTTGGGTTTCTTATGTAGTCGTTGGAGATCATGTCTTCCAACAATCTGTTGGTATACCTATGGACACTAATTGTACCCTCCCCCCTTATTGGCAGACAAAAAACTTGCCGTGTCCTTCAACCTTACATATATATACATGTATATAGATTATGTCTTATCAATTAACAAATCATAATTTTCACAATTATGTCCATTTCATATATCCTTACGAACTCGAAATAAAGGACACCACAGAATCATATAGATCTGCTTCATATATTGATATTTTACTTAATATTGACTCTAATGGCAGACTGACAACTACATTATGTGATAAGCGTGATGACTTTGCAATCGTCAATTTTCCTTTTCTATGTAGTAATGTACCACTAATACCTGCTTATGGTGTGTATGTCTCCCAATTGACTCGATACACAAGAACATTCTATGCGTAAGAGGAATTTTTAAAGGGAGGCCAAATACTAACAAAACAGTTGATGTTGCAGGGTTATAACAAATCTCGTTTAAAGTCATCATTTCGCAAATTTTACGGTCGTTATAATGACCTTGTTTGCAATTACAAATTATCACTAAGTCATATGTTGACGGATTTGTTTCATACCCTTTGTTAGACTGTCATTTTCGTACTAGATTTGACGACGGGAAACCACGTTTACTTTGTTTCGACTACGGATTCACTGCGGGTGTGATTGGTCGGCAGAGGATGCATACTCCTCCATGGCACCTGATCCTACCTTCTTTTTGTCGGAGGTCGTGTTGCCTTACACTCGAATTTGTATATATGTTTTGGGGACTATGATTACGTTTAACACATTGTTTACTTCGCCAACTTATATGGTTTTGATGAAAAGAAAACAGTAACAAGAGTACACTAATAAATCTGTCAACAATGACAATGCTTTCGACATCATTGACAAAACGAGGGAAGTGGATGGTCAGCTCTGTATTCTCAATATCTCCATTGGTTTGACTCCGCATGTACAACCACAAACCATACATTTACATGAACAGATACAACCAGTAAATATCCAAGGATCTTCAACATGAATACATGAAGAAAGTAGTGTATCTTGTGAAAACAGTGATTCTGATAAAATGAAAAAGATTGTAAAGAAAAGCCTGACTCTAGGAAAACTAGCGATTCTAGAGAAAATAGCGATTTTAGAGAAAATAGTGATTCTAGAAAAATATGAATATAGTGGAAATTCCAAACATTCTGTACAAGATGAGCCGGAATAAGAAGGCCAGTTCCAGCGTGCAGGTCGATGGGGACAACTGTTGGCCAACATTCAAATCTGAATAAAGTACCAAAGCCTATTCTGGAAACACTAGAAGGTTTCGTGTAATGTTTTATATTGATTTTTATGAATAATTTATATATGTGTTTTTTCTCACTCAGTGTGCTGTTTATTCTTCGGTTGTTTTTTTTTTTTCATTCTGATTGCATCATTTTGTAGAACGGCAACAGTTGAATTCTCAAGTGGCAATTTTCCATCATCACCTGCATATGGTGATGATGGAATATTGCTACATAAGTATGGGAAGTTGACGACGAAGAAGCTCAAACAGTCCCCTTAGTCACAAAGTTGAGTTGTTAGTTTGCCGTTAAAGTATATGTACAATTAGATATCCAATTTCAAAGTTTTAAATAATCTAATGCCAAATTACCTAAACGTGTTTCAATATGCAAGGGATGTCAATTGTCGCCAGGCCAAGTCTAATGGTTATATATCAAATTTATTGTATTTACCAAGGGCTAAAACTGAAAATTACAAACGGCTATATAGTTACTCATTCGCAATTCTTTTGAACAAACTATCACAGAATGTTAGAAACTCTGGTTCGGCTGGCTTTTTTAAAGCCGTGTATATGATGGAATATTTTAGTGACTCTTAAACACCATCCTTTCCTAGTTTTTGTCAATGACAATGTGCCAATTAAGGTAGCTGTGATATGACACTGTGTGTGTTTGTACATGTATTGCGATTTTAGTTTGTTTTTTTTATCTTATATATCATGCATTTAAAATATTTAGATACCAATTTTTCATCATGTAATAATATTTACATACTAATCTTAGATACTAATCTTATGGAGATATATACAAGAATTATAATTTTTCATATCTGTTTTCCCCTTTTTGTTCTAATACACTGTTCTGAGATAAATGTATATATGTTTTAATGCAGAACCACAATGGCAACTAGCTTTATGCTAACATGTGTCATCCTGGATAAATATAGATTATTATCATTATTACGAAGCAGACTTGGAAGACTCTTTATTTCTAGTTCCTTGTGATAAATTAAACTGATATATGAATGAAATTCATCATTATTAATATATATTTCTTCTTTTCATGTCGTGTAAATATGCGCATTTTAATAATGTTGTCTGCTTAGTTTTGTTCATTTCGAATGGTTGGAAAGGTTAGTTAAAGGGGCATAAACACGATTTGAGCTGTAGCTAGGTTTTATATTTTCATTTTCGTTTTATTTTGATACTTTCAATATATAAACGTATATACGTGCTTAAAATGATGTTTCTAAAGTACGCGTAACATTCTTTAATGCATCTAGAGTGGCAAGGTATGATACCCTGTGCAACAGAAACTATTCATCTATATCATTAGATGATATTAGATGATATTAGATGATATGACTAATCTAACTATCGGACATCTTTGGTTAGCTTATTTGAATGTCGGTTCATGAGATACAAATAAGATACAGCGCTCACAATTCTTGTTATATAAGCAAAGCTCGTGATTGTTTTGTTTAATAAAGAATTGCTTCACGTAGAAATACTATTCTAATAGGACTAGAAGATCTATCATAGCCCGACTAAAATGGAAACTGGTAGTGAAGAATATCCAAAATACGGGTGCGAGCCATACAAACACCTAGGTGCACAACTGTGGAATTACTAGCCATTGAACTATATGTGCTTGAAGAACATGAACCAAAAACATTCTTTTCAAAGCTGATATGCCTAGAAATTTAATAAAGTCAGTGCAGGATCCAGTGCAAGATTTTTGCTCCCGTGTATAATGCAAATTACATGTGTGCAAAGTTTATACCTGTTCTAGATCAATTTTAACCACCTTGTCGTTTTAAAACTACTATGTTTTTATGTAATTAAAGTGTTTTCATGTTTTTTTGTCATTTATTTATAGAGCTGTAGGGTTTTTAGGATAACATTGTATAGCGCATAGGAAACTATGTTTAATTTTGCGCTTTATAAATGATAATAATAATATAATATCGTTAAAACAAAATTAGATTGAAAAAAACTTCTGAACTATTTAAATGTGTTCAGAATGAACTTTTGATATGAAAAACTCTGCTTATTAAAGTAGTATAAGTCTTATTTTACGGAAAATGAAATCCTTTAATGGGGTTTCTATGTATACTCAATAAGGTATGCTTTGTATAGCATAATTATACAACATTGAAAGTAAAACGATACAAGAAAACAACAACTTGTTATCTAATATTCATCATATACAACCTAATGAAAAATGACAAGTCACATGGGATACAACACGTGTGTGGTTCATGCGCAGGATATGTATTTATGTATCCAATGTATAATCACATGTCCTTTTGTCTCGTTTTGTTTACATAATCAGGATTATTTGATTATTAGTTCAAATAGTACTCGAATTAATTTGATATAGCGTTTTTGTTGTCCTATTCTGATTCGCCACACCCGCTTTCTAGCAATTTTTAGGTACGGGCCAATTCGATTTTTGCTCGCCTAAACCAGTGCAGTGGCTTGTTTACTGACCAAATATTTGCTGCTTGCAGTCAGTGAAATCACTGGGTCTTTTGGATACGACCGTCAAACGTCAGGAGGCCATGATGTTTTTTTTTTTTGTTTTTTTTTTGGTTATTTTTTTTTGCTAAAACGTTTGGCCGCTCAATAACCACCTTAGACTTCCTAAAAGCTATGGTACTGAGGTGTGTGTCGCCAAGTTAATTAACTTGCGGCCGTCGCAGTGATGGTGACGCATGGGCTTCATGCGAGTAATACTCGCATTTGGGACAAACAAACATCAATCAATTCATTATTGTGGTATTTGTCAGTGAGATTATATTTCCTGTCTTTCATTGTCTCATTGTTCTCATCTAGTTTCTTTAGAGTACAGAATTTAACCAGCAAAGTGTTGTCTTTTCTATGTACGGTTTGTTTTAGCTACCAGTATTAAGGTCCCTCTCTCTGCTCATCTCCTTCTTCATCTCTCTCTCTCTTCTCTTCCTCTCATCTCGCCCATCTCTCTTATCTTCTCCTCTCTCTCTCTCCTCCTATCAGCAAACGCATCATGGGCTATGATGGGCAGGGCACATTGGCTTATCTAATATTTCTCCTCCTGTTCTCTAGTAATTTTTTAGGGGGGGATGCAGTTGAGTGCGCGTTAAATTTCGCAAGGGCAGACCGCTAACGCAATTTACAAACTGTAGCCGCGTTTTTATGCACGCCATCTTCATTGGCCAATTTTTTCACTTTTATAACCAGTATCGGTTTTCTATACTTTTGCTATATATCCATTGTAATATATCATCCGTATCAAATTGTGCACTGTTGTCTGACCCTTATATGTTCATGCTCGCACTCATCTTTTCTTGCTATCGCTTCATATCTACCCCCGCAGAAACCAAGTTTGGGGGGTGTGTCTTATCGGTTCCCCTGTCCTGTTCGTCCTGTCTGTCCGAAGGTCGTTGTCCCAATCCTCCAATTACGAACTCGCGGTTTTATCAAACTTGTGATTTTCGATTAGAGGAAGGACATATGCCTTAGTTGTCAGGCATTCATTAGTAAATATGCACGATTTTTGACTTGGTGGCATTTTCACAACGTATGCATCAGTGCGGTTGTCCGCACTTCCTCCTAACGAACTGCTGATTTATTTTGAGTTTTTGTGTCGTGTTGGTGAACATAAAAAAAAGAAAAATAAAAGGAGATGTGCATGTCAGGAAATTTTATTTTGGTTGTTTATATGATACAGCTGTACTTTTGGATCGGATTGTTTCATATTATATCCTATGCATTATGCGCCGTCCACATCCTCCTGGACCTTACTCGGGTTTTTTCGTGTAGCTTTGTGTTGGTTTTGTTACATAGTGGGATGCGCTTATTGTGAGGTGTTATCTGGGCCAACTATGTAAAATATCAGTTTCCTTTGGCATTTTTCACCATAATATATACTAGATCAATCAAGGGTGTCCGCAACTCCCAAATACGCTTATACTGGATTTTTATGACACTTATGTGTGAATGTTCATTACCATAATGAGAGTTGCTGTTGTTTTTTTTTAGGATTATTGTATTAGATAGTCAGTTTGGATTTTTCCCTAATGTATGCATATAATTGTGCGTTGTCCACACTCCAGTCCTAAACTTATATCTTAATACATTGCTTGCAACTTCTGTTTATCTGGGGAAATTGTGTGTTCTTTAGTGAGTCCCACGGAGGGCATGTAGTCCCAATAGAAAGTTGCTGTTGTGCATATTTTAGTTTTTGTTGTTTTGCATCCTAATCACCTTTGTTATCAATTGTCTAAGCTAAACAATTTCCCTTGTTTTTTTATCTGGTGCTGCTCGCTCGTATATCTACTGGTATGCTGTATATGCCTAGCATACTTCATGTAGTATTTTGCTTATGTAAAAATTTAATGTGGGGGCCATTATAAATAATTTTGTGGGGATGGGGAGTCCGTCAGCGAAGGTTATGATTTTTTCTTCGCTTAAAACTGTTGTCACTCTCCCACCCTGCATTAGGCAGAGGTGTGTATCATCTAGTTTGTATTGTGTAGGCTAAAGCCTAAGAGGTTGAATAGTGTTGTTTATAGCAAGTGGGTCAAGATAACAAAGATTGGGCACAATCCACGTCCTAGCTACCGGTAGGGCGGGATGCCTACAGTCTGGTGCAGTTGCGTCAGCTAAGGTAGGGCGGAGCTGACTCTTTGCTGCTCATTGCTTTTCAAACAGGTAGCACATAGGAACGGCGAGAAGGGCAGGCATAAACCTTCCCACCTTTAACGAGCGGGACTCTTAGGTTGGGTATCTATGTTCAATAGGGCGCCCGGTGTGGTACCCTAGTGTGCTAGGTAAACTAGGCTCACTGGCGCTCCCCCAGTTCCCACAATTTTTTCTATTGCGAACATTCCCGCATTTATTGTTTCTGTGTGTTATTTTCTGCTTCCATGCTGTATATCTTACCCTACAATCTGTGTTGTTTATCATTCCCACAAGTTTTGGATGGCTAGTCTGCTTCATTTGTTTCTCAAGTTATCTCAATAATTAATATATGTATTAAAATAACATACCACAAGTGTGCATGTGATATCTAATCATATATTTTTGCATTTACAGTTCAGGAATACGTCGAATATAAGCTATTTACTACAAACATTTCAAGAGTGATTTTGAATTGTATTTCCATATAAGGAGATCGCGTGACTATGACGTGTATTCGCTTTCCATTTATAGAATGATCACGTTGTAGACACATTGTTTTTGGAGACTTGTTTCTCGCTTGTTGTTTACATTTTGATCGAGCAGATTTTGTGCTTCGCATATTTACAGTTTATATATTTGATTTCCATAAAGAAATCACAGTGTAAAAATAAAAAAAAGATACAGATTATGCTACTTTAAACTGAATGAATACTAGCATATTCAATAAATGTAAACAAAATATGGCACGAGCCTGGTTACATAACAAAGAATTTTAAGCGGTGTATCTTTCTTGTTACTCAACAAATAAAGTTCAAATTCTTGCTAACAATGCAAACAATCTTAATTGAGCATTGTAAGCATTAAAAATGGAAATCTAAAATTTGAACAGTTTTGGCTCAAAACGTCTCTATACCCCTTTTTGCAAAATATACATGTCAGTTGTCGAGACATACAAAGCTCGCAATACTCTGTTTTGTTATAAAGTTTCGTTTGAAGCAAATTATTCAAATCATTATGTAATGCTAAACACGATTACACAGATTCTAGTAGTGTTTTCATGTCTAATCTTCTTTTAAACATTATTTTCTAATAAACAATCACTATTTAAACAGTACGCATTATCTTGATTTGACAGTGCAATACGCATCACATGAAGCCTTTATTATTGAAGGACTCGTTTTCAAAACAGTATGATTTTCAAGAAGAGCAAACCGTCATCGTTTTTGGAAATACTTGTACGCAAAAACTGTAGAGAAATTTCTGCATAAAAAAGCACAATATATTCACCTTTGATTTATTGTTGTTGTTGTTGTTGTTGTTTCTGTTGCTGCTGTTGTTGTTGTTGTTCTCGTTGTTGTTGTCAATGATGATGAATTCTCTTTTATATTTTGATACTGGAAACAGTCTGGATCTACGAAACATACATTTCACATGTGATATCAGAGGTTATTTGTGCACTATACATACATGTACTATGAATACATGTACTTGCACTTTAAATACTTACATTTATAAACGTCCGTTGAATAATAATAAAAGGGACATGATTTGCAGACTGTGCCATAATGTTCCTGAATAAGGTTCCCATATCCGTTGTATTCAGGACAATAATGGCCTAAAACGAGAAAATAAGTAATGATTGTATTCAGTTACAAGACAAAAAGGAAAGAAAATGAAGTTAACAAAGCACATCTCACCAACTATAGACATCTCTGCAGCACAAATTTCCAACGTAGCGTTCCTATATGTGTTCATGACACAGTGATACTTGACACGTTTGTTTTCACCACATGTTTTCTCATACGCAGAACAGTTTTTCCTCTCTGCTGCTTTCAGCCACCTTGTGAAGCTTTCTGGACACGAATTTACGTATGATATTGTGATTTTAGGATCTACACACTTTGCCGCTGTTTTATAAGTTGCTTGTTGCAAGAAAACCTAAGTAACATTCAACACGGTACAGTTTAATATCATCACTTCTACAGGTAACTCAGTTGTAAACCAATAATGCTAAAAGCACTGATATCTTATTCATCATATTTGTCGAATAAATTCACAAAAGCTTTACCAGTAGATTGTACGATTGGGCATCATTTTAGTTGCATCTCGATAAAATTTATTCACTAGCAATTAACATATATTTTGAAATTTAAGGAAAAGACTACAAGACTATATATAGATACAATGAACACTATTTCAACTGATACGTTCTATGGTAGATAGAGTACAATCAATATATCTTACACAGATTAGCAGAATTCTGTAAACCATTCTTCGTCTTCATTCACATATTGACACCCATCTTGATCGCAAATCTTGAATGACACTGAAATAAAATAAAATTCGAATGAAAGAAACATCAGTCTATTTGATGATTTGGTATTTTTTTTAAATTGCTTGTTTTACGTCCTGTAGACCCATCAAGCAATCAACCTGTAGATATGTTGACCTGTTCACCCTTAGATCTGTATACATTTAGTCCCGTGTGCCTAATCCGTATACCTGTAGACCAGTACACATGTCAACCGTAGTTGAAAAAAGTATATATTAATCAAAGCTCTATTATAAATTTGTTATGAAAAGTATATGAGCATTTTAATGTATATTCAGGATTGCATAAACACTAAATATTTACATTCACTGAGTCTTTTCTCTCATATTTCCTTTGAAATTGACATGCATGCGTTTATCATCCAATAAATGCATATTTGTTGCAAACTAGTTTGATTCGGTTTTGTAGTGTCACCTGTCAGCATGGTCATTACCATATATGGAGCGATACCAAGGTCAAAGGTTGAATTGGCTGTTACGTTTAAAGTAACAAATGATCAACATTATGATATTTTAGTACATAAGTAGCAGTCCACCTAAGAATCATGCAAGGGGTGATACACCCATAATCAAGGATTAATGCCAAACATGGTTTATGGTATCCCATGTAAAAAATTTAACAATCAAACTTCTTAAAATAGTACCGTTGCCAAGGAAATGATATTGTCTTACCAAATGTTGTTAAGGGTGTATGGGACTGACGATTTTGAAACTACTGCGCAACTCCGAAATCTTGTAAAGTAAAAATCAAATATTACGCTTTTGTGATTATTTGATTGTGACGTCACAATGCCACGC
>CAJDSM010111128.1:0-11449 GCA_903981925.1 Ostrea lurida
TATCGTACAGACCGTACAAGTTCTACAGTAGTTTATAAATCCTGAGTTATTTCTTTTACTGAGACATCGTGTACAAATGATGCTGCCATTATACATACCATCACACATGATTTCCAGTGCCGGCACAAAATAGTCATCACAGATATAAGCAAACGCTGCAAACATGTACACAGCCACCAGGATGTGGATGATCACAGCGCCCCCTGCCCGTTGCTTCTGGGAGAAGAGACCCTTGGGAAACTGCTTAATGGCCCGTGGGGTACAATTGGCCAAAGAGTTCAATTTCCGCGTAGCACCTGAAATAAATACCAGAAAATAATCAAACCAAAACTGCATTAATACAATGCTTAGCCAGAAGTTAAATACGAATTAGTTTCCTACTTATTGTAAAACGAGATTCTATGAGACAACATGTGGCCACGATAAATCCTAATTACGGCATGAACTATCCCCCTCCCCCACCCCCCCTTGACCCTGTCTCTCTCTCTGCGTGCATCGATCAATATCATCTACATTATGCTTTCTTGATAATTACACACGCTTAAACCTAATGGCATATGATATTTTGTACAATTCTAAATCAATTTTACACCCATTACACAAAATGAATGTCTAAATTACATTTAAATTACAATATCAATATGCACATATATTTACATTTCCAATTTTTTTTTCATTTGATGTTTTTACATATCAAAACGATAATCACTTCGTTCCTCCTAGATGTGTTGCAGTTATGAGCATTGAGCATGACGAGTAGTATTGAGCTGTACATAATCTTGATCAATTTAGTACATTCTATTTAAACCACTGGGAATTCAGACAGACATTCCCTCACAATACAAGATTTATAACAATAGTTAGTAGTGACCTTGACCTTTGACCTTAAAATCACTAGGATTCATCCTCTCCTGATGGACAACATTTGTGGAAAGATGATTCTGTGATGAATGTCCAGTGTCTTCTATCTTGTTCATAAGGATTTTAGGCAACAGTGACCTTGACCTTTGACCTCAAAAATCAATAGGATTCATCCTCTCCATGGGCAACATTTGTGGAAAGATTGATGATTCTCTGCATGATGAATGGTCATGACTGTCTCCGATCTCGTTCACAAGAATTTTAGGCAATTATATGTCAAAAATAGTGACCAATGATGACCTTGAAAATCCCTACGGTTCTCTACTCTCCATACGCAATTAGCATTTGTGGATTGTTTGATGATATTCTGAGGAATGCTCTTGCTTTTATCTTGTTCACAAGGATCCGAACACACAATGACACACAGCTGCACAGTAAGCGATCATATCCCCTCACCAACTACTACTAGTTGTGAGGGAATATCTTAGTATGCAATTTGCATAAGAAACAAACTAGAGTTTTGAAAATACTAGAGGATCACAGCAAATGTTAAACATTGTAATACTTTTTTTTTAACTGCATGCACTTCAAATACACGTGAACTCTAAACTGATTTTTTTTTCTGGTTTAATTCAGAAATAGAATTTATATACATGACAATGAATATAAATATTTAAGGTTGTTATAAATGTGATATTTCTCAAAACAAACTTTGGGTATAAATATTATTTATTAGCTGCAGGACTGTAACCATATAAAAAGCCTCTGATCTGTCCCAATATATTTTCAGAGAGCTCAAATACATGTATATCATATATTTGCCACTTGGACTGACTTGGTCCTATCCATTCCACAATGATTATAAATATCAACGCAAATTTATTTACTTCAATTAATTAAATGAAATTAAGCCCTTACAGTACAAGCCAATAACCAGTAGCTCAACTGGAGCTAATTATCTATATACCAGAAACAAACATCTTGGTTACAGCTAGTACATGTAAGTACAGTAAAACTCTAAATTCAACTAATAAATTTGTACCAAGTACCGGTTGTGGATAATATGATATAAGTATATATGACTAAGTTCTTGTGAGGAAAGGCCAGAAAAATCTTTGGATTACTAATTAGTCTGACAAATGAACAATAATTAAGTTACATTTACTACAAACTTTTAAAGGAAATCATTAAAGAAATATTTACATAATGATAGAGGAAATGAAAATATAATTAGTGGGAAAAAACTCCAGAAATGTTGAATATTATGAAATTGATTCTAATTTTAAAAGGATTATAAAAATTCTCTTAAATAGCTGCATAATACTCACAAAAAGTGAAAATTAATTTATATATTAATAAACAGTAAACAACAGTTTGCTCAAAGAACTTCACTCACAGTAATTGAGGCTTGAGACAGATTTTCATGAAGCAAATCCTCCACACCAAACCCAACGAGAAATGTGACAGATGGACCAGCCTCAAACTTAAAGACAGGACCAGGAATCCCAAAACCCAAAAGCTGCTGTATCAACTAGGCCATATCATCAATCCCTTAAAAATCTTGCATGCAGAAAGTTTTAAACTGCCAAAAAACAATTTCACGAGACTTAAGTAGAAATAAACCTAAATTGACATGCTAATAATGTCTGGCAAGTAATAATACAAGTGAGAACGGCTACTTATTTCAGTTTGTAAAATAAAACATGGATCTTAAAGATCCAGAAAAATATCATATGGTTTCTTCACGGATCATTGAACATGGGAGGAGCTTTTTTCTAGTCATTGCAATTTACCTGGAATTTACCTATAGTAATTAAAATGTATATGTACAATATAATTACTCTGTATTAGTTAAAAGTGACCACTCCCTTCAATTCCCTGAATTAATTGTGTATATCCACTTAACTTAAATCATAATTTGGATTATCATCCTTCAGAATATTACAGTCAATTTCATTGGCCTAGGGCTGCATGGTCATGGGGAGATAATTCATGATGTCTCCCTCACGTGCGGGGTGACAACCATGTTGTCTCCCTTTAGATGTTATTTAGCGCAGAATGTTTACACTTGACATTCTGATTTTGCCTCATTCTATTGTGATGTCATTATCAAATTTTTCTGTCTCGATCGTTTTTGTAGAAAAAGTTGTTACAATCTCGAAGATGCTTTACATAAAAAATAAAAGTCAATAGATGTTTTCAAGATTGGTTTATTTTTTCACTTTTTAGATTCTTTACGATAATAAACTATTATGGACCATTTAACAGTCCATAATTGTATAATATAAAGCACTGATTTAATTTCCTCCATGAAAAAATATGATAGAAGTTCATGAAATACAAGGCTTTTGTAAACATCTTTTGTTACAGTACTGAAAACATTGGACAATTTAGAATTCTGTGCTAGCTGTCAATAAGGGAAATTTTATAGTCCACTGAAGTCCGTCTTTTACAGTATGATGTCAAGTTATCTTAATCAAAACCAAATGCATCATAAAACTTCCTTTGATTCACACACTCGCTGTGCATGCAGATATCCTGATTTCATATGCAATGAATACATAATAATAAGCTGACTGCTGATGAAACAGAGATCTCATGATGACAAAAATCAACACTTTGTTGAAAACAACTATTTGCACCATTATTTAAAAGATATAAAATACCTACCTTCCCATATGTTCTTATCAATTCAAAAACATTTTCACAATTAGAAATCAAATAAATCACAATTAACACTGGTTTAATAATGCTATCCCTGTACTATATTACCAAAATAAATCAATCAGGAAATAAAAGGGGAGGGGGGATTCATGTAATTTAGAATTTACCGGGTACATGGATCATGATTATAATCCTATGAGCTTGAACTATTAAGTCAAGATTCTAAAAATACATGATTTATTAATGTGCATTTAATTTTGTATTTCAAAAGTTATGACTCAATATAATAAAATTTTGCACACGGTCTCCCTATTTGTTCTATTACAATTTTCAGGTTTATATCCGGTGGTAAACCCTAATTTTATGGTTCATACGTTATAACTGAACTTCGTACGTCAACAGACAAATGCAATCGGAACATCACTTCGGCTTTTTCGGAGAGGCCGTGTTGATGTTCCGATTGAGACAAGATGATCAATTCCTTATTGTGACGTCAGTTGAAGCTAAATTCCTACGACATGAACTTGAATTTATTTTGTTATTCAGAGCTTCGAAATCAAGTTTATGACTTCAAATAGCGGAAATTTAATTATAAGAAATGACTTATAATTTCAGATTTACCGGAGATTGAACCAATGTTGCCTATTTGCAAACATAATATAACCCGTTACGCGGATTATATAGTTTGCAAATAGGCAACATCAGTTCATCTCTCGGTAACTTGAAATATAACCAGTCATTTCTTACAATGTTTAAAGTGTTGGTGAAAGTAGGTCAAATTTTAAGGTTATGGTCAGGAGGTCAAAAGTATTGGTATACCTGTGAGTTGAAAGGATTATGCTTGTGAAATATGAAAAATCTATCACTTACCATTCAAAAGTTATGGCCAATGTTAAAGTTTTTGAAAAGTAAGTCAAACTTCAAGGTCAGAAGGTCAAAATTTTGATACCAGATGAAAGGCCTTGTCATTATAAAGAAATACATAATTATATGAGATATGATTAAGACCTATCACTTACCATTAAAAAGTTATGGCCAATGTTAAAGTTTTTCATGCAGACAAACGGACAGACCAAAAACTATATGCCCCTGAATCGAAAATTCCAGGGGCATAACAATTAATAGTACAATTAATTCAATAAAGTAACTGCATGAATGTCTCAGATGCACTAAAATAGCTTCCAAAAAATTATATCCTTCTCCAACTTTTTCTGAATAAAAACATCAGAGAGAGCTACATAATATTACAGCTGAATTCTAATATAAAAATTCAGGTGTTTCCATTTTTCTTTTTCCATGAAACAGCATGTCACACTTCCTCCTTTTAACATCAATAATTTGGAGTATATACATCAAACTGTGACTGTTCTATAATCCTACAAAAAACTATGATCAAAACTAGAAATAAATATTCATTTAGATTGAAGAGTTTGTTGTTAGACTGGAACAATTAATGTACACGTATCACCAGCTTACAGTGGGGACGGCACTCGATCATGTATGATCATTTCCAGTGGTTTACCAAGCACGGAGCTCAAATAACTATGGAAACCATGTGTTATAAATGCCATTTTTAATTAACTATATTATATATGGCTGCATTCCAATTCTAGAATAATTCAATATATTTGTCAGCTCAAGTTTTTTTTATTATATAAAAATGATACATATATATATGTATACATACATTTTAGTATACAAATCATTTCAAATTAAGGGACACTATAATCAAAACTGTCAAATTTGCAAAACAAGTACATTGTAAAATCTTTTTATTGATACAGTTATAGTTAAAAGCCGATAATACAAATATTAAATCTAGTATTGAACAGATGGTGCCTAGCACTAACAACCTGCTATGCCACATCACAACATCTAGTTGTACATTAAATTGTAAATTGATATGCACAGTTGTAATAAATACATTAATTATGACTGGCACACTATATTGTCAACAATAGCCGAAATTGATGCTAATGATTTCAGGGTGTTATGGTTGCTGTTTGTTGCAATGTATTGAATCTTAATAACACATTGTACACCGAACTTTTCATGATCTTAACATTTAGGCTAGCTGAACTCTCTCTCTCTCTCTCTCTCTCTCTCTCTCTCTCTCTCTCTCTCTCTCTCTCTCCAGTTTGCATATATATTGACATGCATGTTTCTTTAAAATCTTGGACGTCTAAGGAGTTAATCCCAGTAAATTCTGATTATAAGTGTGTAATTATATCCATACAAATATAAAATTAAATGACCACATTCAGACATCAATAAAAATTTATGACAAACTCATTTAGTAAGTGTTAATCTGGGGGCTTTTTTTCAAGGCCTCATGAGCTGGCCTAGGATCACGTTAATGGCTACT
Organism: Ostrea lurida; assembly: GCA_903981925.1. Taxonomy (NCBI): domain Eukaryota; kingdom Metazoa; phylum Mollusca; class Bivalvia; order Ostreida; family Ostreidae; genus Ostrea; species Ostrea lurida. Next base: position 5,891 of record CAJDSM010111128.1, read on the forward strand.
AGGTTTGTATATTCAAAAATCAATACACCAGAGTTGATTTGACAGGATCTGTGTTGATTTGACAGAATCTGTGATGGTTTAAAATATCTCTCTCTCTCTTAGTATTTGTCATTTTAAAAAGAACTTCACTTTATCTATCATCTTACATGTAAAATGCATCACAAACCTCCCCCGTCTCTATATACATGTACATGATCATTTTAATACATGTGAAATATATCAACAAAAGATATATATTCATATTTCAATCCTCTTAGAAACACACTATACATTCGACTTCCGTCAAATGATGATAATCAATTTGAATTCAAAATGATCATTTTACCTTTTGAAAACACTAATGGCCTACAATGAAAGGATTAATATATATAGAACAAGCACATGCATACAATCAAGTAGCTTAAATTCATTTCATCTGTTCGGGGTCTCCCCCCCCCCCCCCTCCCCCAATATATATATCTCAATGTTTTTTCTTTAAGCCTATAATATATGCTGTTTTACTATGATTTATGACAGGCGCAAATGAAAATAAACTTTAAACTTAATATAAAAGCCTAAAATAACTTTTTAAGAAAGCCGAAAAATGGATAACAAAATGTAGTAACATAAAGAACTTAAATCCCCTGTCAAAATTCAACCAAGGTGAAATATAACAACTTGTGCCCTGGTATGTCAATTAATAAATAATTGATTTAATCCACACCTATACAGAAAAAAAAAATGATATCATAATGTAATGCTTCACAGCATTCATTTTTATTGTCATGTTAGCCTGGAGCCAGCTAGATCTAACATGAAGGACTTTGATTTTGAAGTACGATGTGATTAGTAGCTAGCCGACCATTAACAATAGTACAACCATCGGAGTCGGATATCTCACTGAACCATGCAGTTGGTTATGGTTAATGATAGTTAAAGTACATAAACATTTAAATCTTGAATTGATTTGTAACACAGATTTACATCTTTTTGCAAAAATATATAATGTTCTGTTAGAATCATATGGTCAACATTGCATCTCATCTGAGCTGCATGTCAATTTTCAATAATGATTGGAGGGGGGGTGGGGGGGGTGGAGGTCAAAACGTGACAAAAATTTCATAAAATTAATTATTCACCTATAGGTCTTCATGATACAACCGGAAACATATCATTCAAATAGAGAAACTAAAGCTTTTTAAAAGCTTTGCTGTACGTAATAAAATTAAACCATTATAGTTCTATAGTTCACATTTGGTTTGTAAGCTAGACCCGGTCCAATATTAAGCAATGCAATATATGTCTTATTACTCTTCTAGATTGTAGAATATATAGCACTGGTCAATAGTTTTAAAGAACACATGTACATGCATGTATCCGACCATCAAATGACTTGTCTTATCTCTTTTAAAAGAACACAGCACTTGTCCATAACCATTAGCTGTCATAAACTCTTGTTGTTCTGTCAGATCATCATTAATTTCCTAACACCTCATTGATGGTCTTATAAACAGCTAATATTATGTACAAAGAACATACCACTAATTGGTACGTAATGTCTTCTAATGCCATTTTATCGGTTTTGTCATCTAATCCTACTAATAATTGCTGTCGCTAAAGAACACCTTCTGATATAACACCACGCTGTGAGGAGCTTCGATTTTATCTTTTATCACAATCCACTCAAAGTTCTTTGAATTATGAAGCAAGGTAAAGAGATTATTTCTAATGAGAGAAATTAGTATGTGGTACAAGTTATCAGATTAATTTACTCTACCATATCAGAAGCACTGCATGACAAATAATGTGTGATGCATCAAAGCTCCAGAAAATTAGAAAGAAAAAGAAAACACCAAGGTATGCTACTGTACCTATTGTGTATTAGGCCTATCAAATAAAAAGATAATATTATCTCTGGTTTTTCAAAAGTTGTGAAGACGATGCGACAGTAGATTTTTTTTTTTTTTTTTTTTGGTTGTTGTTGTGGATTAAGGTTGGAGAATGTTTAAAAACTGATGATGAATAGATGTATAAAAATGATGGATGATGATGATGCCTGTTTCTGGACCACATGTATATGTTGTGATTTGCAACTTGTACACCTACCCCTCGCTTCCCATGATTCAGCCTCCAAGACGGCATCCCCTGGAGACCATTCCATGACTGGCATTTCTGTCACAGCCACTAACGACAAGAAAACACATGATACAGCTGCCACGACCAAACCAACAACGAGGCGAATTTCACCTTTTTTCATTCTGAAATGACTGCCGAAATCAAGACGTTCCCACACGTCCGTTCACACATGAAACATATCTTTGGGTCTACACTGTTTACGTGATGACGCGAAGTTTGGACGAGTTCAATTTTTAACTGAGGGGGGATTTGTGATGTTGAGTATGTCGTACTTTAACTCAGTCTCGCCAATGCATGATTACTTTGTTTTGAACAAAATACATTCAAAATCAAAATAACTTATAAATTTCCTGTATTAATTATCTTATCGTCTATTTCTATCCCTTTTATCTTTTACTGTTAAAACTATATGTTTCGTTATGTATTGACACTTGATAGCAAGTCTACTTTTCACATGCCGGAATTTTAAGTGTGACAAGTGTGGTTCTTTTTTTCTTTTTTTTCTTTTTTTTAAACCTCCTTGATTTTTATTTTTCGTCGTTTAAGATTAGATAGGAGGAACAATTTTTAATACTTCTCTATTTGATGAATAAAATATTCCACACTAGTCAATATTCATAGCTACAAAGTTACATTGAATGATTCTGACATTTAACATGAGGGCTGTTTCTAATGTAAACAATCGAGGAAATTCGAATTTGGGATTGTCAGTGCTTCGACAAGGATGTAATATCTATGACGGCATGTCGTCTCTTCATTATTTTGAGATGAAAGGACAATTCGTTGTGTCGTTTCATCCCGAAATAATGAAATGACGACAAAACTTTGGCGAATGTTTTTTTGTTGCATGGGCATTATATAATATATCTAGGCTATAATTAAGCCACTACTATTGATTTCAAGTATTTACTTCGCGTAAAATGAATGAGGGGGAGACTACTCCTGATGATTACCTTGTTGCAACAGAAGATCTCTACCTACTTGGCAGTCTGATTAAAATCAGCCCCCCTTCTCCTATCGCGGGGTCTGGTTTTAATCAGACTGACCTACTTGGAGACTTTAAAAATTCAATGCAAGGGTCAACTTACGTCGGTCACTTTGGAGTAGGAATCATGAACGACAATGGGCAGAGACTACTTGAGCTATGCTGTGCCAAACAACTTTGCGGTCTACTTTCAAAATAGACCCAGGCACAAAGTTTTCTGGATGTATCCAAGATCACGTCAGTGGCACCAACTTGACCTCATCAATTACCTTCACAAAGTGCACAACACAAGGTAACCATAGTGCTGACTGTGATACCGACCACTCTCTCATCATCAGCAAGGTTGCACTAAACCCCCGCAGATTACACCATTCTAAACTAAAAGGTATATTGAAGATCAACACAGCAAGAATTGGAGACCAGGAGAGGATAAACAATTTCATTTCCTCCATTACAGCATTGCCTCCAGCTACCAACGGTGTATCTGCAGAAGAAAGATGGACACATCTAAGTGCAAACATCCACAAGTTTGCAATTGAATCATTCGGAAGGAAAGAAAGGCAAAATGTGGACTGGTATGAGGCAATTTTTTTTCCAAGTGATGGAACCAAAAGACCGGCCCTGGCATTAAGATGGAAGCAAGACCCATCACAGAGCAACCTAAATGTCCTGAGGAAAGCCAGAACTGAGAGCCAGGAGACTACCAGAAAATGTGCCAACGACTATTGATTACAGCTGTGCTCTTCCATTGAAAAGGCCTCCAATTCTGGCAACACCAGAGCTATGTACGAGGGTATAAATCAAGCAACCGGGCCAGCCATAAAGAAAAACGCCCCTTTAAAATATATTAATCAAAAACAGGTCAGTCATCACTGACCGCAAGGAACAAATGGAGAGATGGGTGGAACACTACCTGGAACTGTACTCCACAGAGAACAGTTTCTGAGGAAGCCCTCAATAACATTCATTCAAGGACTCGATGCTGAGCCACCCACTGATGAGCTTGAAAAGGTTATTAACTGGGGATGACAAGTTTTAATCGGTTAACCAGTTACTCAGTCGGAACAGTGGTACCAGTTGCAAAATCCGTAATGTGAATAAAAAAAATAAATAAAAATGTGTATATTTGAATGTATCTTGCCACAAATTTCCCAATCCATTTTCAAAAGCTTTGAATAGAGACGTGTTTGGGTTTTCATGTATCAATGACAATTCCCTGTATAGGCGGAGCGTGAAAAAAGGTGCTAATCACTGTTTGAACGTCCAGTCTCAGCTACAGTGGGTTTTTTTTTTTACTACTTACTTAGTCCTCGTTGTGCTGAAGTGCACATAAGTCCATCACCAGCTCTCTCCAAAACTTCCTGTCTTGAGCCTTATTAATTCTCTGCTTCTGCCAACGTAATCCCCATCTCCTTCATATATAAATTGGCGAAGTATAAACAATGGGTTAAACGTAATCTTAGTCCCCCAAAACATATAATTATACAAAATCGAGTGTGGGGCAACATGGACCTCCGACAAAAGTGAAGGAAGGATCAGGTGCCATGGAGGAGTAAGCATCCTCTGCTGACCGGTCACCTTCATCTCGCTTTTCACTGTTCGTCGTTATGTTTCCTTTGGTCTCCCACGCTTCCTTTCCCCAGCTGGTGTCTATCGAAGTAATACTTTTGATATGTTATTCTCTCTTCTGAAGACATGCCTTATCCATTTTCACTTTCTGATTTATATTTCCCCTCTTATATCTCTCTGTGATGTGAGCTGGTACAAGTGTTTGTTGGTGATGTTAGTAGACCAAAATATTTTACTAATTTCCCTCAAGCAGGTGTTGTGAAAGGCAGCTAATTCGTTGAAATCACTTTGGATAATTCTCCAGCATTCCAACCCATAAAGTAGCACCGATTTAACATTACTACATGTATTGTATAATTTTAGTTTGGTTTTTCTGCTTGCAAAACAAAGAAGATTGCACATGCACAAGAATTCAAGAGCAATAAATCACACAGTTCACAAGTCTTAATTTGGACTTTCACCATTTTCAGAACTAATATATCCAATTTGCCATTTTTATCGATGAAAAAAAAGAGAGCTCAATATCAGCTGAGAATAGGTGAATGACGGCATGCATGGGCGGATCCAGGATTTTGTCGAAAGGGGGGGGGGGGGTCGTTGAAAAAAGTAGCATAAGCTTAAGGTCTGGATGAAGTCAAAGCGGGGGCTCTCCGGGTTTTAGAGCTTTTTAAATTTACTTTTAGAATTAGATGTTAGCTATACAAGTATTAGCCTTACAGTATGATATTAACACATACTAATTAAGTTTGGTCACCAAAAGCCCCCCCCCCCCCCTTCTAAATCCGCCACTGGCAGTTGATGGTAAATCGAATGGTAAAACACAGCAAACAGGTCACCTACTCAACAGTAATCTCATTGTTTATGCCCGACTAAAAAGAAACCACCGCTTA
>CAJDSM010111146.1:623-10789 GCA_903981925.1 Ostrea lurida
GCTATGTGTGTTATTGGTCTATACCGTTGAGTTATTAAATTTGTAATAAACCTAGAATTCATTACTAATTTCATATATTAGATAATTTGCTCGGGAACATCTCACAACAGGACAAGTCAAACTTATTGGCGATAATGAGTAATTGAAACTAGGGTACTCATATATAAATGTGAGTTGATTATTGCAATACTCTGGTAAGGATATTTTGTCCTAGGTGGAAATTGGTTGGATTTATTATCGTGCAAGGCCTTTGTTGGTCATGCGTAGACGTTAATCATCCCGACTTCAGGACCTTTTTCACTACAGATTAATACTATAAATAAAAATGCATAAAGGAACCAATAAAATATTTAGATAAGCATCAAAGGGACACCCTAGTACGTTCAATTTTCTGGTCCGAGGTAAACACTAGAATTAGTTTTCTATATAACCTAGATATTTATAATTGACGGTTTAACCAAGTAATTTTATTTAAAGTCGGCAGCGCATGACAAATATATCAGACTCATTTTCTATATGGTTTATTGTTATTGCATCGTACTCTCTATATATTGAGGGTTTTAATCATATGGTAAATTCTAATTTTACCATATTTTTATTTTTACTTATCACGAATTTATGCAACTTACGTGCAATCCGACAGTTAGGACACCAAGCCAATCAGTATGGCCACATTCAGTGACGACTGGATCCACAGTACCCCGCTTCTTTTTTCCAAGTTTGAATTGGTCGCCTGTCGGAACCATAAGCATCTTATCTGTAACGCGGCTGGTGCATAAATATCAAGCTTATATATTGCAATATATCAATTTCACTGCTAAATAAGAAGTATTACGAATTGTAAATCATATTAAAGTTTTTTTTTGGTTAGTAAAGACTTGGGCATAATAATAGTATTATTTAACAACGCGATTATCCATGTCTATCATGGCTTATTGATATTTATATTAACAACATAATATACTATGTTACGATCTGTAGGTTTAACAGAAAAACATGTTCACAATATATAGGAATTATAAGATCATATTAACAATGATTAAATACATATATTAATATAATAACAGAATATCCGATTGCAACAGACTAATCCATGAAAAAGCACTTGGTATTGTTATTGCTTCAAAAATGGTATACCATCAGGGATTTCGACCGGTGTTGCAAGGCGAAAGAAAGAGAGATTGGGGGAAGGGACTGTTATTAACAATACCAAGATAATGTACATAATTAAATTGCTCTCTTGGATTGTGGAAGATCAAGGGAAATTTAACTTTTGGGCACCACGGGGAGGCAATTAATGGGGGTGGTAGCTGATGATTATTTAGGAGAAATAAGTGATATCATGGATGTTCTGAAAACAGAAAAGAAGGTGTTACTTTGTTTGAATTGACTATACAGACGGAGGGTGTGCTTGGCACGGTGAGTACAGGCGAATAAGGAGACGATTAGAGCTAATATGATTTCTATGTGAAGAGGAATTCGACGGTTGTTCTGTTTTTTGCCCATTCGTAGGTTTGTGAGATTCTTTTTAAATCATTGAAGTGATCAGTACAATCGGGTTCATTAAAGCGGAGTCGAATAATGAGTTCATTGATGCAGAGGTTTCCCCGCGCAACATATGCGCTCCTTCGTCATTGAAAATATATGGACCTATGTAGTGTCTCTTAAGAATCCACACCCTGATTCATAAACTAAAAATTATTAGTAGTAACAAATCGTAAGATATAGTCTATATTATTGAAGAGGGGGAAGAAACGTGGAAAATTTGGAGTGAAATAATATGACTATATTTATCTGGTAATATACTATTTACTTGATAAGGCTATTTTGTTCCCAGTCAGAACTAATATACCTTATATTACGTTCACACAGAACTCACCATCACAAGGATATCTGATTTCCACACTTCCGTGTGATTTGTAGGTCATTCAAAACACGAGAGGATGGGTCACAGTAACATTATAATATTTTTTATTTTGATCAAGAAAAATGGAAGACAGATATTAACTAAAGCATAGGATTTTAAATTTGGGGGGGGGGTTGCAGGAGGAAAAAAAAGATCCATCCATAAGACAATAAGTAGTGATTGGTATGATTCCTTTACGAATCAGTACCGTATCTTCAATGCGAGACACAGTAGATATATGTGTGATATATAGCGCGCTAGATTTGAGTCTAGCGGGTAAAACCTAAAATATTATGTGTATTATAGCGAGGATTCGTCATAGTTTTTAAGTATGTCGGGTTGGGCATTAAGTCAGATCTTAAGGACAAGTCAGCCCCTTATTTCATCTCCAGAGACTTTTTTGTGGACTGTGCGTGAAAAATAATTTATAGCAATGTTTCGCGAGTAAGATGCTTTTGCTTTTTTTTCTGCCCACGCCAACCCCGTTATCATTATGAATTTATGTATTCTACTCAATAGCTTCAAGTCATAAGCATTTAGTTGTCATTCTGTGCATGCAGCAAACAGCGACGCCCGCAAAACGTTGGTAAGACCAAATACAAGATAAAAACAAAACTTGGCGTAACATGGAGTTACAATGTAGCACTGAACTGAAACATTGATTCTAATGCAAAAACTCATGTAAATCAGTGGGGACACTCTATAATCACTTTCAAGTCTTCCATGTATAAACGTATGCGAGCTTTCAACACACTGCTTAATAGCTGTACATTAAATAATAACCATTAATACAATAAGTAAATATGGTTGCGCTTTTAAAATAATTTATTGACGCGTCTGTATTACTATTGCATCTTATTGATCCTCAAACACAGGCTGCTTTACAATGCATTATTGACCCCCGCAGACCTTTGATACTATCCAGAAACGGTCTCCCAGTGCATAGCTGCCTGTTACATGCCCTAGAACACTAACGATTTCTGACAAATATCTGTTCAACTGTCCCTAATAGCCCAGGTTAACCCTTTTACACTTGGGTGGAGTGAGGAAAATTCGTGGTAAGTGCCTTCCCAAGCGGACACACGTCGGCCTGCCACGGCCAGGAATTCGAACTCACTCCGGTCTTTCGGTCGAAAGTCCGACTGACCTCTTATGAATCAATTGTTTAAAGGGGGATTTTACGGCTGAAGATTTTCTTTCTAATAATACAATTGGTTCCACATGATTTAATCATTTAAGATAGATTGTTTTGATTTCTTGTCAGTTATATCTTTCATATCTTCATTTATTTCGTTTAATCCCGTTTCATAAAATCATGTAAAATTGTTGTGCTGATAACACACAAAAGTTGATTAGGTCGATGAATACTGTCGAACTGTCGTCTGCATCTCAGCCCACAGGAACCGGTACGGCGGTAGATTTTGGTCTGGCAATAGCTTACAATGGGGGTCTATAGCATATCATCCCTTACTAACCAACCTTTATCATCCATATTAAGCGATGGGTGATGAATATAGAACCTTACTCACATTGTTGGCCACTTATTTACGGACATTGTGCTGGAATCCGAGGTGTGCTGCGAGAAATGAAGTACATAATTTTGTGCCAAACTATCCATTCTCGAACTGAACTAAATGGACCCTCATTTGATGCCTAGAGAGGTTGATAAGTACCGTCTACTGGTGGTTACACACACTTTCCCTCAAGAATCCCACGAAAATATATCAAATTGGGATTGTTCAAAGCAAGTTTGCTTTCATTGAACAGTACTGGTTATGTTCTCGAAGAGTAAACAGCTGACCATATGACCAGGCTCTGAAAGAGTAATACCTAGCATGCACACGGTTTAAAAAATAATAGGATTGGTTATCGAAAATATTTCACTGTTTATAGATAAGAATGTGCGAAGTTAATAATATGGATGTTCCGAATATTGGTAGTGGATCAAGCTTAATTCATTTCAGACTTCCCGCAGTAGTAAGGATGTGGACCGAATAATTGGGATGCAATGTTTTATAGGCTGATGATATTACAGTAAAGGAGCCACTTTTCTCCTTTAGGCCACAGAGTCATATGTTAAAATCCGAAGTACTTGGTCATAGCAAGCATGTCTTGTGGTATAAAGGGATCTAAGGTTGTCAATGAGGGGCCAATTCTTATCGAGAAAGGGAGAGATAACTCACAACAGAAGTAGAGATATCTTCTCAAGAACACAAGGCCAGAGAATGTGAAAATTTAAACTGAAAGTTCCTGACATAGTGCGTGTTGTTAAATATATACACGATGGGGTAGATGAAAGCTATATTTGTGTAATATGATTGTTATGAAGCCATGGATTTTCACTGAAATAACGATTGTTAAAAAAGTATCTGGTTAAATCGAGCAACTTGCTGACAGCGCCAGGGCCAAAGTCACTTCAGTAGCTTGACGCAGCCGGAATGCGACCTTCTTGTTAATAATTTGTCATATCCAACTATAAAGGATTTTACATCAATACTAATATGAAAATCACAGTTATGTATACATTCATTAAGTAAATGAAATGTCGATGTTTTTGATATTTTTAACTTTATACATGAACTGCTGATAGGTCTTATTTTTTGGGTTGTTATGGGTTTTTTCAATTCTTGTCCATAACGAATTGAAGAATCATCATTATACAGTTCTTTCGTAAAGAAATGCTATTTTAAAGGATACCCGGTCAAGGAAGCATAACCCGATAGGGCAAGCTAATATAGCTTGTATCGTTTTCGAAGAGTTATATGCAGTGCACATGGAAACCGTCAGAAAGTAGAAACAAGTGCTTCACAAACCGAATCATATTCTATTGTATTTTTTAGTTCGCTGAAAAATGGCTAAAAGTTGTTATGCCAAAAGTGGTTAAAAACACCAATTAAAAAATCAAACTGTGAAAATCAAGCATGATTATTGGTAAACATAGTAAATGGCGAAGGTAACAAAAGTATGAAACGTAATCATATCCAAAGAAAACAATTAACAAATCAAGTGTAGGGCAACATCGGACCTTCGGACGAAAAGCGAAGGCAGGATCAGTGTGCCATGGAGGAGTAAGCATCCTCTGCTCGACTCGGTACACCCGCCGTGAGCCGTAGTCGAACAAAGAAACGGGGTTACCGTGCGTGCAAATCTTAGTTATGAAATTGCGCAGTCTAAAGCAAATGGTCATGAACAAATCAGTCAACATAGTGACTTAGTGATTACTTTTGTAATCCATAACAAGGTATTATTTCGACCTGTAGAAATTGCGAAAGGAAACATACAAGTATTTTCACTTTTATGAGCGATGTATGAATGCTTCTGTTTTATACATGTAGAATGCTTTACAATCGCATTAACTAGTATAAGGCTTACACACGTTTAGAAACATTGTTGTTCTAATTGGCAGAGGAATATATAGCACAGCAACTTTTAGAAGAACGGCGGAACCTGATTAGAAACACGTTTCCCTGGAATGCATCTGCCCAACATGGACCTGGAAGACGTTGTCAACAGTATAGTGTACTTGTGTTACATCCTCCACTATAATATTATCAACAAAGATCAGCAATCACAGCTGATTTGGTAAGTCATTCTTGCTAACAGTTGATATAGGCCCATTGAGAATCCCCTTGTGTGTCTTTAAGAGTGCTAACTGGAATGGGGTGGTGCTTCGAATGAGCACGGGAAATACCGAGTCCGTTCACAGCCAGGTGTGGTCGGAATAAAAGATCCTTCACTGCTCATAGGGCGTCCGAGTTGCCGAGTAACAGCCCTAAATTTGCGAGCCTTCACCGGCTTTATCGTGCCACACCTGCTGTAACCACGGGACCTCGGTTTTTCCGGTCTCATCCGAATGAACCGACCCACTCAGTCGCCTCTTACGCCATCGCAAGGGAGCTCGGGGACCTGATTCTAACCCGGGCCCTCCACGGTTTTGTACAGAGTATGCTGCCTCTATAGTTACGAACTTTCAGTGTCTGTTGAAGCAATAATTCCAGAAATCACTGTAATACTGAAAAGGCAATGATAAGGAAGCAGTGATCATATCTCTTAAGTTCCCAACAAAATACAAAACAAAAGTTGGGCAACACACAACCCCTGGATCACCGTATTTATATTTCTCAAATTAACTCGATCATATGTGATAGAATAGTTATTGGCGAATTATCCAATTGTCTAAATAGCTGCAGTGTAATTAGGAAGTAGTGTCCTAGTTACTTAGTTTCTTCATTCTATGTTTGATACACTTTCCGCGGACAATTTTTTGCGGTCGTTAAATTCTTTTCTTATTTTTCAAAATACTTATTGTTGAGGTTGACTGCTACTTAAGTCGTTACACAGCTCAGAGCCAAGGGTCTCGATCGCTTACTCTAATCTATAGCCCCTTGAACTGATTTAGGTCGCGACTGAATTGCCATCTAACGGACGAGCGAAGTTTGTCGCTCTTGACGTCATAACACTCGGAGTGAACAATTGTTTGTTGGTTGTTTTTATTTAGGTGTAACATACTTGTTGCGAGCTTATATCACTTTTATACTTCGGGCTGTAAACGCCGTATTAAAGACTTGCTTTCTGATCTAATGAGTTCTACTGTCTGATTTTTTAATTCGATGCTCAATTCAGGTAATGAATGGCGCAGATTGATTGGATGCCTTGGGTAAGTCAAAGCAAGATATTTTGGATGGCTGTAGAAACTCGACATAAATCTGCCAAGGATTAGATTAGAGTAAGCGAATGGAAACTTGGCTCGGCGGAAGAATAAGTGTTACATGGTTAGTTCGAAACTGGATTCTGGACAATACGGATTCACTCCACTTAACTAATCTGGGTAAATGCAGATGATTCAACAAGGGATGCTTACCTTCCTGGCACCTGGTCCGCATCCATATCGTATATCTTTTTTCATATCTTAACACAATGAATTGGCTGAAACAAGCACAATATTTTACAACCATCGCTCAAGAAATTAGAATCTTGTTTACGGAACACAATATGTTGGAAAGTAGAAAATATTTCTGTATTTTTCCAGAGGGTGTCGCCGATAATTGCTGAAAAGGCGGGACAAAAAACTCGCTCGTTGGACGTTGTGCGCCGGATAGTTTGACTGAGACCCTGCATATGGTATATTAAGAGTGAAACTCGTGCAGATTAATTTTCCAAAAACGCTTTTAGATTATATTAATGACCGTGTTTTTGTAACTTTTTGTTATGCATTACTGTGTTAGTGAAGTTTAGAATGTTTAAGCAAGAATCAAGATAGAGGGCTTCACTGAGGAGGTTAGAAGATAACCTTCTACTATTAATGGAACCAACATTTCTATAATCGAGGTCCCGATGCTGACAGTTTGTAACTTGTATTTTCAAATGGGGTGCATCAAATATCGACACAGATTGCATGTGTTTTTCTTCTGCATCATTCAGACAAATGCCTTCTTCTACAAACATAGACAAGATGCATTCCTTCTCAAACAGTCAGACACATGTATTCCTCTAAACATCCAACAAATGCATTTCTCTAAACACCAGTACAAATGCATTCTTTAAACATCCAGACAAATGATTCTTCTAAAACATCCAGACAAATGTAATTTTTTTGCTTTGACTGCTTTCCCTCTAAACTCCAACAAGAGCATTTCTCTAAACACCAGACAAATGCATTCTTCTAGAACGATCCAGACAATGCATTCTTCTAAATCATCCAGTACAATATGCATTCCTCTAAACATCAGACAAGTGCATCTCCAGAACATCCTAGACAAATGCATTTCTCTTAACATCGCAGACTAAATGCTTACTCGACATCCAGGCGCAAATGCATCCTGCTAAAACATCGAGGGCCAATGATTCCTTTAAACATCCAGACAAATGTCCTTCTCTAAACCAGACAAATGCACTTCGCTCTAAACATCCATGAAACCGCATCCTCTGAAACATCTCAACAATATTGCATTCTCTCTAAACATCCCAGACAACATGTTATTCCTAGCTGAAACACATCCTGACAAAGTATTCTCTCTAAACATCCAACAAATGCATTCTTCTAAACATCCAGGACAAGATGCAAATCTCGTAGTCTTGCCAATGCGTTTGGGAATAAGAGTAAATATACTAAATCTTTAAAATTTGAAATTTAAGTTGAAACAAATGCTTAATTTTTTGATTGTTAGCTGATATCTATTGAGTTGAAATTGAAAAAGTATTATATTACCTAATTTAGACAGAAATAGCGGATATAAGAAAAAAATTTGGGAAAAAATAGACCTCTGGATAGAGCTCGCATACAAATAACTCACTAAAACTGTCTAGCAAATGGGGGTGTGGGTTGAATCGGGTTGGAAGTTAAGAGGGGTGCTTGTTTTGTTAGGCTGGGGGGACTGGAATTTAAGATTTTTGATAGCGTTTGTTACAGTATAATATGTCTCTCCCATTGTAGTCATTTTGACATATTATGTCTTTTTGATGATGTGAAATTAATTATTTACACATTGTTTAATTTTTTTTAAATATAAGTATATGTCCTAATGAATCAATTAGCAATAAATCAATATGTCTAAGTCGTTCATGGGTACTTTGAGAATCGAAAAATAATGACTAATTTGAAAATTTTGAGGGGGGGGTGTCATCTAACTTCCGCCACTGCCGAGTCAACATATGTTTATTTTCAATGCTTTATGAACGGCTTTCTCAGTTGAGATTTGTTATGTCTTTCTGTGTGAAAAACACCATGGAGTTGGCTGTTTTCTAATAGCAATATTTCTGGTACTTGTTCTTTTTAATACACAACAGGTTATGGCCTGAGTATGCCTGTGAGACTTGCAAACACATGGATGTAAAAAGCACATCCATCTAGAAGATGTGAGGTCGAGTAGAAATTCGCGTGAAACAACAACATGGGCGAACGGTTTGGTGAATGAGATGGATGAAAAAGATCTCAGTGTTGTTGCAATATGGCTGGAATAATTAATTATAGTTGCAAAACTAATCAGAGTGAGGTAACGACGCACGTGCATTGGTTCTGCATCATAAAAAATACTGTATGCTTATATTAATAAGTTACATGTGTAATTCTAAAATTATCATCATCATTTGCCATGTTATACATAATCTATTCTATGAAAGGTGAACATAACGATATTGTGACAAATCTGAAAAATCCTATAAAAATAAAAGATGACCTTTTGGACATACATGTAATCCAGAGTGGGTCAATATTTCTAGAAAGAGTAAGCATATCCTGTTGACCGTCACACCGCCGTGAGCAGGTCACAAAGTGATGAGAAAGTAAATAAAAGAACAACAATTGGTTTGATACACACCAGAGGACATTCGAGTCGGTGAAGACCAGTATTTTAGGTAGTTCCATACTTTTAAAACATGTTGTTTACCCTATTATTTTTTCTCTTTAATAGCTAAACAACTTATATACTAACCAAAAAGACCATGCAAGATATGCCTAACCGTGCATTTATCTCAAAAATTCGATATGGTAGACACACACCATTTTTTTTTTCAAAAGTCAAAATTTAGCACATATAAGTATGATCTCATTTTTTTATTACGCAGAGCACCAAAGACACATCATACTTGATTATAATAATAATAAAGCAATGTATCTTTCTATTTTAGACCCAAAAATTGCAAGATAGTTAACACAGAATGCTAATTTTTCTGAAAAATGTACTTTCAACTTTGGAAGAAAAAATCTGAAAATGTTCAATAAACGGAATTGTAAAAAAAAATATGAGCTGTTTACATACCATTTTTAAAAAGAATTATTATAGTTGTTTGAAATTTAAACAAGCATACAATAATGTACGCTTCCGGGACAAATTTCACTTGTCTACTTAATTCTGCAATGCTTGCACTTCCGACAGCATTACGCACACTTTATAAGTTATTCACGTCTGTACCAAGCTCCACAATCCTTCTACCAACACTGCACGAACTATCATTATATCGCGCTGTTTGGCCCAGTGTGTAACACGTGGACAACAAAGAGTCCGAGTTTCATGTACATATCCACAACATTTTTGATATAAAGGAAAATAATTCAATTAAAAATCTATTATCAGATTGTACTGGCCACAAAACAACTGCAGCATCATGTGAAATTCAATGAAAATTTATCTGTAACGTTTTGGCTGCAAATTATATGCACTTTGAGGTGGTTTTTGAAAAAATCAAATTCTCTTCTTTAGATCTGGACGGAAAAACTTATAAAGAGGCCGCGTAATGTGTCGGGAAGTGCTAAGCATTGCAG
>CAJDSM010111184.1:417-14605 GCA_903981925.1 Ostrea lurida
TATATATAAATATGTGTGGCTGCCATACAGGTAGACGGAGGAATTGGCAATAGGCGGATCATCGAGTTCTGAGGTAAGTGTGTGTTCGGTGTATCACCATATAATCGGTAGGACGCCATTGACTTTATTGCCTGGAGAGGCGGAGCCACCGGTTAGTGGATACGGGGCGCAGAGATCTCTGGGTTCAACGTGGTAGTCTACCATCGGTTTAGGCCCTGCTTAACAATAGGGCTACTCCATTACAAATGAAGTGACATACGAAGATTACGGGTCTCGTCCTGTCAGAGGTATTTAAGTTGTTCCGTTTGAACTACATTATTTCCAGAGATAAAGCGTTGTCAAATTCAGTATGATGGTGATGATGTTGTTTAATGATGGATGTGGTTCGTAAAGTTTAGTTCGACCTTGTTTGGTGATTCAAGTGCGCTATGGAAAATCCCGTATCGAGATATTCTAAAAGTTTGGGAACTGTCATCAATAACAGTACTCGATCTTTCCTTTTCCATCACATATTTCTTGATATATTAACTTAACGATCATCTTCATCGATAAAATATAAAACGAAGACCTCTATTCAGATATTATAAATATTAATCGATGCGTGTTCCTAAGAAAAAATGGCTACCAGAAGAATGTAAATTCTTTTTGTAATTTGGGGAGAAAAGACACATATTTTGCTGTTACACAGAAGGATCAACTCATAATGCCTACACAAATGTACCAAGCTGATGGGCATGACTCAATCTAAGACAATGCTTGGTTTCTTTAGCATAATATTTATGTAAGTCTTGGCGAGACACCGAGGTCTTTCCCACGATACAATCCACCGTTTGGTAATTATGCCTCTACGTGAGATGGGCTACTATTATTGATGCCCAACCTGTACGTTATTGGCAAAACTTGACGTATATTATGATTAGTTATAAATATTAAAGACCAGGAACATTATGTACGCAGAGACATTCTATAACGTCTGGATGTAAAAAAAAGATATATACCAAACTTATGCCGTGTCCTTAACAATTACATATAGGTTATATAGTTGATGAAATTAGTGTTATCAAATTACAAATCTATCATCATTTGTATCAAATACGACTAAATGCTTCACATGGTACTGATCACTAGGACCCGAAGACAAACTCGATATTAAAAGGAGCAAACGGTGGAGATCAAGGTGCCACTAGGAAGGAGCTTAAGCATGCACACCCGTTGATGCTGACTTCAATATTTGCGTATCACATTCACCTTAACATTGGACCTCTAAGGGAGAATCTGACCAGACTAGAACTCCATACGAAGTCGAGGTACTGTTACGTTTATTACAGCTTTGCAATCGTCAACTGTATCAACGCTTTCTATGTAGTAATAGAAACCACATAATCATCCTGCCCGTATGTCAAATAGTCTAGAGTCAGTGTATGTTGAAAATCGAGTCTAGTATATGCAAAATTGGCCGTTATGAAACACCGACCAAGAGCAGACGAGATCAAGTGCTAATGCGGATTTTTTACAGAAGCGAGTAGAATCCAACACTACTAACAAAAATATCGATCGTATATCAAGATACTCATGTTAGCAAATTTTAATCACGGTCGTTATAAGATGTACCACCTTTGTTTATGCGATTACAAAGTATCACTATTCATATGTTGACTGAATTTGGTTGGTTTTATGATCTACATATATGTTAGTAACTGATCACATTTTCTCTACGTAGATTTGATTCTAGAACGGGTTAAAATCCGCGTTTAACTTTATTTTCACTACGGTCACGGGGGTGTGAACCGCGGTAACAGAAGGGACTGCCTCATCCACCATATGGCGCCTATGTCCTAACTTTCGCGGTGTTTTTGATCTGAGGTCCCGTGTTGTCCCAGACGCACACGATTTGTGGATTGTTTTTTTGAATTATGATTACGTTTTTAAGCCCGATTTACCTTCGCTTAATTATTGATATTATAATAGAACAATAATCAAATTAAATAAAAAATACACGCAAAAGGATGCTAGCGGTGTGTGTCGTTATGAGCTAATAGAGTGACTAACAAATAGCATTTCCACGAAGAGGAAAGCCGAACATATCTCCAGGAGTCTCGGTCGAGAGAACAACCACCTCTAACCAAGTCCAAATAGACCAGGAGTTGAGAAGTTGGGACTATTGAATAGAACATGTTTAGTATTAATGATAGCGATACCCACCTGAGCTTCATCTGGTAAATCAGGCTCCAGTGTTGACAGTAACTGGCAAACTACCAGGTCAGATGTAGACAGTTTAATACATCATCGGATATTTAATTACCAACATTCTTATCGGTAGTTATTTGTTAGCGTTGTCTTATGGTCTAGCGATGTGTGTTAAAGACCATAGTGGTGGCATCAATAAAATAACACCAACTCCTCAAAGGCCATTAGCACTGAGATAATGGCTCGTAAATTTGCAAGGACTACACCTAACATGGTATGGACGTATCTGTGTGAGCATGAATAAATTCTCGACTGGGGATGTCATAAACACCGTATGACAAGCTAAATGGAACCTTATCTTAAGACATCTATAGGACATCTATTGAAGTGAACTATGAATTTCCGTCAATAACTTATGCCAGAATTGAAAAGGGGTATAATAAACTATGCAATATATCATGTTGTTTAAGCAGAGAAGAGGGTGATGCCACTCAAGTTTGATATTGTTAATTGATTCACTTTTTAGCAGTTGTTTAATCCAGTTGAGGGTCTGTGGTTGCCCACACTCTTGTTATTTGTATTCTATAGAAATAAACGACACCACAGAGTCTCCATCCTTCGCATAGGCGGAATTGGGGATATTATATATGTATCACATTTGGCATCTAAACGGTCAAATCTGAATACATCCAAATTTAAAAACACGGGATTGATGTTCATTTCGCTTGCACTGTCAATTCTTTTTCTCCATATTTGCTAAATTAGCATTTTCCAACCTCACTGCATATGGTGTGGTATGTTCTCAACTTATTTCAATTACACGAAGAAACTTGTTTCTGATATGATCAGTTTTTTGATATCTCGGGAGGCAAACTACGGACGTTTTGGACAGAACAACGTTGAGTGATTTGCAGGGGTTCAACAGTCACGTTTTTAAAAACGCAAGCGACGATAATCGCAGAGGGTTACAAGCTTGTGACTAGTGGCACCGGGTGTTAAACTAATCTTATTAGCTTCACTACTTTACACAACGGTAATAGGCTCGAAAAAAAGGCATGTCTATTCGAGTATCGAAAATAGTGCCAGTACTATGATATGAAGTGTTAGATTCAATGGAACTAAGGGACCAAATTTGAGTTGCTTGGATAAGGATATGAAGTACTGATTTTGTAAGAACTCCGGTTTGATCATACTCGAAGCATCACTTGTATGATTCTGAGGGATTTATCTGGTTATTGTTGTGAGTGAGACGAAGGGGGGGTGGCGGTGTGAGATATAGGTAGGATAGGTGAAGGAGGGGTGATGGGGCTAAAACAATATTGGTAGAACAAATTTCATCGCCTCATCTTTTTTCCGCAGAACAAATATTTCTATGTTCCTACTAGTTGGAAGGCAGGATGCTTTGATCAGGCAATCCTCGGACCCACATGATTCCAGAGGCATGAACAGGAGATGGACCGAGTAAGGGTATACTCAACAAATAAAGTAATTCGTTGTGCTCTATTTTCAATAAATAAGATATTGAAACTGAAAAATTGATTGCCAAGTGGTTAAACGAGAAATTAGACCGATTCCAAATAGACATAGGTTTATTCT
This sequence comes from Ostrea lurida, assembly GCA_903981925.1. Classification (NCBI taxonomy): domain Eukaryota; kingdom Metazoa; phylum Mollusca; class Bivalvia; order Ostreida; family Ostreidae; genus Ostrea; species Ostrea lurida. Next base: position 4,201 of record CAJDSM010111184.1, read on the forward strand.
CTGTCTACATGGTCGAAATATTTATTTCCTATCCATATAGGACAGAGCCATCAGGTGACTCTTGACGGATGTGTAGATACAGCAATCTCCCGCATGCTTTGATCAATGTCAATCAGGCACCGACGCATCTATGGAGAATTAGCTCTATTCAGTGAAGCACGAATCATAAGAATAAGATAGTATTCATTGCATGTTAGACTATTACATTCGACCTCGAGATTAGCACCTGTCAACACTGGGTGATAGCCAAATCGACTATGAAAAAGTTTCGAAAGCGGATTGTAATCATCAAATTCCATATGTCCGAATCTATTGCTTTCTATTGAGAATTCATGTGACATTATCATTCACTTGTGGATACTTCTGACATATCACACTCTATTACTAAATTCTACCGAAAAGCGTAAGGTGCATGTAAATAATACTCTATCCCAGCACAAGAATAATCCGACACATAATTTTGGTCTGTGAAAAGACGCATTGTCCGAATGCTGTATGTCTAGCGGACTCATTTCTGACATTTTTCACACAAAACGAAGATGCACGAGTTTTTCCATTGAAAACTTAATTTATGTAAAGAACATAAGTCATTGATGACGTGTATTACAGTGAAGTACGAATATTATATTTGAGTCAATATAATGAGATTTATGCTTGGCCCAAGGGTGTTAATTTAAACCCGTAAACGAATCGTACTGGCATATTTGTAAAAAAAAGATTTCGAGGCACAGATTTTACGCAGGAAAGGACTATTGTATGTCTAATTTGCAAGTGTCAGCTATAACATGGAGAAAAATGTATCTTCGACCATGTCAAATTATCGAAATTATCACAAAGGCTCTCGAACTATATCAGTTTGTAGTAACTTAAAGAATCTTTCCATGGGATTTATATCACCATAGACGCTTCATAAGCTAGTTGCGTGTGACTGATCGGTTCCCTATAAATGCGCTGTTAGTATGTTGTGTACATAGAAGAGGCAACACTAGGAATTGGTTCTCTTCTTCACATAGTAGTAGGTCTCTTATGTTTCATTCGGTAGTAACTTAACCCGCCGATTTGGATAAAGAACATCTCCCTTCCAGACAGTAGAAAACTAACTTATTGGCGATTGTTCTGCAACTTTTATGACAGCTCGACGTATGGCGGGTTCACTCAAAAACTACATGATCGGTAACTTCAGTAATGGATCAGCAGACGGATCGAGAGTGCGTGGGCAGTTAGCAGAGAGAATAGTTCAGACAAGTTAGGGTATACTGCTTGCTGCAGATCACCTAAAATAAACTGTTGCAATGTGTCTATACCTTCAGTCTTTGCCCATTCCCTACTCCTTTATAGTTTTTTACCTTTTGTCTGAATGTGTATTAGAGAAGAGAGCTTCTATCGCTGAGTTGTTTTTAGTCGCCCCATTTATCAAACTGACAGAATTTTAGAATATAATTGTTTTTCAATTTCAATTGGATGTCTTAATTGTGATTTCATCGTTATCCTTTGTGAAACACAAAAATGATTAAAACACCATATCAACTGCATTATCGTTTGGAATAGTTCGGTCTTGGCCGGGGGGGTGTCGCGCGCGCTGTAGATCCTTTAGAACAAACGAATGCACTCAAATTTATTGGTCACTGAGGTCACGGCGCGCAGCACGTACGCGGATTCTCGGCGTATTGCACAATATATCCATTTATCACACGGGGGTAGATTATTCTTCTATCGAATCAACCTAGTTCTACTAACTAGTAGGTCTAAGCAGACCTATCAACATTTTCATTGAGGTGTTGTAATACAACTTTGAGAGTAAGTACAACTAAATCCAAGGGGGTGTGTTAACCAGCGGTATCGTGAATAACGTCCGAAATGAATTTCAATGGAAAGACTCGGTTGCAGTTTTGTGGAGTGAAACTACACAAAGCGTATCAAAATTTATCTAAGAAGTATACTATTTAGAGAGCGGATGAATAATGGATCATTTATTTGTGGATTGCCATGTGTTTTTTTCTTAATTTTTTCTTTGCTTTTGTCAAAATCGCCGATTTGTTTAATCATGCAATACCAACGATGCCCATGGCCAACATTCGGGCCCTGCTGTTGGTGACACAATTACCTAGTGGTGATTTTTAAATAAGACTAGTGTAATACTATACTAGTAGTCTATTTATAAATATTATCTGGTTACCACTATAATACAGACTAGTACACACATAAAATTTTGCACAAGTATACTGTCCGATAAGGACTCTTATAACAACAATAACATAATAATTTATTTTAAATGTTAAAAATAAGGAAAGAAGCCGCTAACACAAATGGTAAGTGGCCCACACTTCTTAAATTGTGTCTGGGTTAATCGCCAAACGGTCCCCAAGGTAAACCATTAATAGATTAAACTAGTATATTAGAAGAACGAATAGGTCGTTTGGGCCATACAAGCCAACACTCATCAGATTCTCCTGTGAGAGAGCTAATCCGAACGCTTGATGATAGGTCTAACAAGTTACGGAGTTGTTAAAAGAATATGTAAGATATGATCACAAATTATAAATGGCAAAGATTTTCAAAGAGTTAATACCACAGACTAAAATTCGAATGCGTTCAGTAAGGGTCACCAAGAACTTCAAATAATACAGATAAGTGAAACACAGATCTATAATAACCAAACAGATTTATGCTCTTTTATATTTTCTTTATTATCTATTTTAATTAATAAATCCTTTTTGCCTGTTATAAAATTTTTTCTGCGCCCTAATCCAACCCCGACGCCCGTTTCGCCCGTAAAAGCAAAGCCTACATGATGTGCCATTTTCGCCTTGTCTTTGGATGCATAAATATATTTTCTGTATATACATGGGTGTATATCATGACATGTGAAAAACAATAATCTAATTCTTACTGTATCTTTGCCTGATTGGTTCCATTTCAGCTTGGGAATGCAAGTTATTTTTGTATGACCTGGCCTGTATATGGGACACGCCCATTGACAACTAGCAGTCGGATACTTTTGGCTAATTTTCAAATCAAATAAGATAAAGCAGGAAATATTTGTGGATCCTTTTAAATTAGAACTGTAATTAATATTATAAGGAATTTACTCTTTTGGGGCATATATACGAGTATAGCCTGGTTTGGGTCAGTTTACAGCTTTTTTATAAATCCGTGAAAGAGGCATGACTCTAAATTTTGGGGCATAGTTATACGAGTGTAACCTTGGTGGGTCAGTTGACGGCGCTTTTTCATAATTCCTCAAAGTCAATTCTTTAGAAAGTGTGTTTAGAGCAGTTAATCGATGTAATATTTTTGGGTTCTTTTTTTTAATAAGGGGATCTATATCAAAGATGATATGTGGCTTGTAACATCTGGTATGTTGAGACTGATTCAACAGCCTCCCCGCTCTTGCTCACTATCATGCTATTCATAAATATAACATTATATATATGTAGATATATCTAAGATTTCTTTCATAATAATTTTGAAATGTCATGCAAGTTTGACTTTCAGGGTCGCATATTATATAATGTCATGTACGTGGGTAGATCTATACAAAAGGCGAAGTTAACATTGTGTCAAACGTAATCATAATCCAATAAATACATATACAAAATCGGTGTAGGGCAACACGGTACCTCTCGACAAAAGCGAAGGTAGGAATCATCTGAGAAAACGTAAAATTAAAAAAACGAAGACAAAAAGACAACTCACATGGCCACATTGTATATATGACGAAACAATGGATTTTTTAGTAAGCCTACAGTTTATTCAGTATTATTTTTATCATGATTATTTTGTTAAATTCGTATCAGAAATCAGAGGCAGATTTTAATCTTTATGCTGAATATGAGCATAGACGTTACGTCTCTCTCTCCTCTCCTCCTTCCTCTCTCTCATCTCTTCTCTTCTCTCTTAGCGAAACGAATGTTCAAAGGTATAGGGATAAGCTGGCTGTACGATTTACGTACAAGATGTATCGGTAGCTGTTGATAAAGCGGAAAATAAGGAGCCGTGTGGATTACTGCAATATGCCAATCATGTGATAACTATCCGTATTTCGTATCCTTAAGGGAAGCAATTCATAAATTACAAGGAATCGCAACATTCCTCGGAACATTAATTGCCTAATGCACGTAGAAAAGAAAACTTCGCTGCTTTCTACATTTTTTACACATACGTACCACCATTTCCAGAAATATATAATATCACTTCGCAAACTATAGTATTTCAGCCAAAATTGGATCTATAATTACTGGGGAAATTTCGAAGAATGATCCTTTACCTTAACTGGAAGATTTGGATATTGAATATTCGAATCTCAGATTTCGAAGCTCGGAAGTTGGAATCTCGTAAGAAACCTCTGGGTTTCGTACATTTCCACCCTGAAACTATAATTTTCCACGAGCAAAAGTTGGCGAGCGACTTGGATCTATAATTACTGAGAAGAAATTCGAAGTAGACTCCTTTATTTTTATTGGATCATGTGACTGAGGATATTTGATCTGGAATCTTAAATTTCGAATCTATGCGAAATTTGAAATCTCGTAGTATTGGAATTTCGAATGTCGAATGAACCTTCTGGGTTCGTACAAACTTAACTAAAATGGGCCTAGTTTCGTATCGATCAACTATAGTAACTAGAGATGAACCATAGTAATCGATGAAATTGTCTTTGTGCAAAACACGAAAGAGAATGTCACTGTGCATGGTCTGGCTAACACCCCACAGAACAAAATGTTGAACTTTAGTAACAGACCATGCAACACTGAAACGGTCCGGAGAAGCCACACATCGTAATTAATGGTTCGTGAAGTTCGCTAGACAGTCTACTATGGGTTGATGATCGAACTAGCGCTTAAATCCTTTGAAAAGGTTTGATCCGATGGCCTCGGAAACTTGACTAAATGGTCAATGAAAAATGTTTTTTGCCATTCAGTGAACTGAATTATAACGGAATGGTAATGAAAGAATGACTGACAAGGTATCTCGTCAGTGATGACTTTATATGTATATGTATATTAATTTATCGTTCATTTCATCCTCTAGTCCATGAAAGGTAAAATTGTGAACTAACATCAATGGACTTTTTTAGATTATAAGAAAATGCGCATACAGATAGAACCATCTGCAAGTCATTTTAAAATCCCCTGTTAACGTTAACAAGAATGATACGTACAGCAGGGATTACAAGTTTACAGATGATGAATACACTTGACACTGATTCAATGCAGATCACCTAAGCACTTGTTAAGATGAGATCTTATATTGCTGAAATCCTACCTTGTCATAATAATGTATTTTTCTCTTCAAGTTCATGCCGATAGTTGTCTTGGTAAACCACTTTGTTTTTTTCAGCTCCTTGTACTAGCATTGAATAACTAGCACAATGCAATGCATCTTGTCCTGAATTCGGGGCGTTATTTTGCAAAGGCGGCGACATCATCTTTGAATTCCCAAACAACAGAAAAGATAACAGCAGACTAGTGGGGTAAATTTTGCTATAGTATTAATTCCAAAATATTATGTACATCTCTATTTAATTTTAAAGTTGATAATATATGGTACACGAAGACCCGAGAAGCCCATTGCACGGATAAAAGTTGTTGGGTGCAATGCGAGTAATCGCGTGAAATAGATACAGATGGACCATCATTTAGACAAACCCAAATGGACATAATGCAAAAACAAGATGGATGCTAAAGCGCAGAGGACAACGCTAGTAGCAGCACAGGTGGGATCATAAGACGCCACGGTTGGAGTTAAGGAGGGAGTACGACAGCCACATCTTAAAAGGTGTACGGATCGGGCCACGACTTCAGCCGCGTGAGACTATGTCTGAATCAGAATAACGGACCATAGAATACGTGTCAGGTGTAAATAATAAGTGGTGAGAGGAAGAACAGATTAACCAATTGATAAGAAAAACGTTAGACAACAACATTTGACAATGGACAGGTGATACTGGCAAACTAGATCCGTTATAACGACAATGCTGCCTTTGAACGTGCTATTGGAACCTGGAACAATAATTTGTTTTATGCCTGCATCGTATTTTATAGACTTTAAATTGTCTTGATTTACGTACTTTTTGATCTATTATGACATAATGTGCATGTCATGTTTTTAGTGATGGGACTTAAGAGGTATTTTCGCCTTTGTGTATTATAGTCGAGTTTTTTCTTTACAAGATCATTAATTGTATATGATTTTAGTATGGTGTAACAGGCGCTTTCGAGTTATTTTTTAGATAAGGCGCTATATAAGTTGTCATTTTATTATTAAGTTACTTTTTAGTTATGTTTTGTAAGTTTAGCCTGCTCGGTTAAGAAAAAACTTTTAATACGCAGATCACGTCTCTTCCATATCGAATAAGTGGGAGACAATGTTACACTATATGCAGATAATCAATGGGCATATTGGTCTCATGAATACGGCGGAGTGCTTGAGCGATGTGAAGGCTAAAGGTCCATAACGGTGGTAGTTATACGGTTTATTCGTGTATGATTGGTTATCAAAATTCCGTACACAAGTGTTCTTTTTATTTACTATCATTCCTACCTCCATGCTTCAAAGCTTTGCTTTTCTTCCTGAAACCTTAATGTAGATCCATTCTAGCGTGGAGAACTTAGTCCTCAATTTCTGAATGATTAAATTGCACAAAGCTTGGAAAACACGATTCAAGATTCTGAATTTAAAATATTTTATTATTAAAGTGATTTCTCCCCCGAATAAACAGCACTAGAAGACTAATAAGCAAGTCTTTCTTTTGTCTATAGAAACGAAGTATATAATAAGAAAAACACCCAACATTATCATTATTTTTCCCCAGAGGACAGAAAACCGTTCCGTTCTCTACGCAGAGCAACGAGGTAGAAGAACAGCCGCTTAGGGGTTCTTACTTCGGTAAAAGGCGCGTGTGGTAACTCCGGACAAATCCGCCCAGTCCAATTTACATACCCAAAATTACTACATCCCCCCCCTCCCCCCATTTTGAGGAGGAATGTCCAAATTCCGAAACCCTTCCCTACAGGAACCGCAAAAACCAAACATACTTTTAGCTTATCAATTGACCCCAAATCTGTCTTATCAATGTTACCAAACAATTACAGAAAATCACTTACTTCCATCAGTATACAATTAATCATCATTGGGAACTTTCGACGAAAACAAACATCACATGGGAAGCATCACAGAGTTGTTCCAGCAAGGAACTACCCGTTTACCAAAAAGCTGGGTTACTTAGATAGCTAGGGTTACCCACCCCCGCACTTTGGGGCCCTCTGAGTGTGGCGGAGTCTTACACCCCTCGCACAACTCATTAAATTTTCTTCCGCACTTCCTTGCGGATACCGGAAGCTAGGTTGTCCCTGGTTCACGTGGCCCGCAAAAATCTTTACGCTGGACCGTAAAGCCCAACCCCATCCACGAGCCAATGGGAAACTCGTGTACCACTTTGCAACGAAAAGCCCATCCGTTCATAACACGAGATCTTTGTCGGGTGGGACTCTCTCGGCCCGGAGAGAGAACGACTTCGATTCCCACAGAAAGCAATCAGAACGAGCACAAGCCCCGCAGCCCGCGGGACAGTTCGTCAACGTCCGACATCTGACCAGCACAAAGCATACTGTCCAGGGCCTTTGGGAAACAGGCTCTGTCGCAAACGATAAGCCACGCCTCATCCATACAATAACCATCGTCGAACCACAGACGAGTGCATTTGTCAGGTGCCTTAGGGACCAAGGCTCCTCAGCAAGACAGAATCGCCAAGCCGCTCTTCAACAACACGGCTGGAGCGATTAACTGTGAAATAATCAGACCATGCTCATACAGCAAGCAGTCTCCCACCGAGAGCCTGCGTATCTCACTCTCGGCATGGGGAAATGTCCACACAAACTCATTCAAAAGCCTCCGTGCAAAAACGACCTCCGGCTCGAATAACCCAGAATCCCCAACACACAACAACTGGAGTGGCACCGTCATCTCCAATCTCGTCCTCAGCAATCCGAGTAATTTGACCACTTATGTCAATGTTTCAGCCAAGGGATTACGTATGCGATAAACCTTTATGCACAACCGTCCAGAGCGTTAGACCAATACCCACTCAGAACCTGCTACCGATAGCCATGATGCCTCAAGCCACCAGAAGACAAACGCCCTGGCCTAACTGGGTACCCATAGTAGACTGCTCTACTGCCCTAGGCGATCGGCACTCGATGGAGCCATATACATCCAAAGATCGTCAGGAAACAAGGTGGGAAGGATCAGATATCCAGGGAGTACTGTAGGGCGTGTCTTCGCAAACAGGCTTGTGATCACAGATTCACCATTCTAAAAAAATTCCAGAAAGTTACCTCTCCCGAGAAGTCATAACAATGACATTTAGGCGACCAACACTATGATGCTGTGTTGATAATCCCCTAGCGCCCACACCTTCCATTTTCTCTAGCAATGCTGATAATATGAGGACGGCGCTATGATCGTACAGCACGGTTCAGTTGCCCCTAGCCTAATCACACAACTTCTCATCTGTCCCCGGTAGCATGCCCGGTCTGTGCCGAACCCCGTGTTTCCCGACACACTAAATACTTTCGGCCAACTGGCAACACCTAAACCTGTCGACACAAACCTTCAACTGCCTACCCCTGACACATTACCACTGTTGCTGTTCATTGGCGTCACAACCCCATGACGACCCCTGTCAACAGTCCTGAATTACTGCAGCAACTATGGAGCCACTTAGGGTTTACAGAGCACACTTGCCGCGTACGATGAGTTTAATTCCTCAGCCCCTGAAGATAGAACACAGAAATGCACTGATTAGGACAACTCGGTGACTCCGCATCGTTACAGCTACTGCACCCCTGCTGCACTGAAGCCCCCCAGGGTTTACGGAGCACTTGCCCCGACCTAATTTGAACGTCCAGACCATTGAATATCGAAAGCAGCTGTATATGCGCTGAACTGTCCCTAACCGACAGACCCTACAGCCCCTATATTCTGACATGCCTAACCAATGAAGAATCTCGACTAGACGCTGTCATAACCACGTTCCCGTCACCCCTGTCTGACGGGGCGAGTGACCACAAACAAACTGCATTTTACCTGTCTGCATTGCCCATATCTACTTCATTACTGAGCCTAGAGCACACTGAGACTTATCAAACTGCTCCCCTGGAAAGCGATACTGTGTGACTTGGGTGTCCGGAGTAAACTTCCGCACCTGCGGACAGGCAGTATGCTTGGAGGCTGGGAATTGGTCTGCGATATTCACTACCAATAAAGTTCCCGCTTCACCAAATTGCCAGGCTAACGTGGCATATGAATCCCGTATGCCCCAACAACGAGAACTACCATCACCACAACTGGGGCCTTCTTTAGCAAATGCCTGATCGCTACAGTGGCCAAGCTGTTTTAAACCATTCTATAAACCCTTACCCATGCTGGGGCTTCCATAAGACCATAACGATCAAAGGAAGTAGCCAATCGTTCTAGAATGGTTAATAGAACCTCGAACACAATCAACCGTGCTTTCCCGATTGTAGATGGCCAGCTGATTGAACGTACGGTACAAGCTTGATCGGCTGGATCAAAAGGGCCTCTAACCCTCAATTTTAGCTTTCGCTATTTTTCTATAAGGGTCACTTAATGTACTATCGGTGCTAATTGATCAAGCCAACCATGCCCCGTTGATTGAAAACCCTGGCCAGAAACTGGTGAATTAATCCTCAAACTGTTATTCTGGTCAAGTTCCAATATCCCCCTGTGGCCCCGCATTCCAATTTTCTCGGATATCCGACACGCCCCACGTGCCGTCATCCTCGGGAATACCCCATGCCACCCGGAACCCCGCATACCCTCCCTGGGTACCCGCCAATACTTCCCTGCTCGACTGCCTTACCCCAGAAATGCCCCCATTCACCATGAGAACTGGGACACCTCACCAGAAAAACGCCATGGGAATCAATTCCTGCCAACTAAAGTACGCAGAGCTTACCAGGCACATTTGATCACAAATGACTACGATATAACCATAAAATTAAAGTTGAAGCCAAATGAAATAAATCACCAGAATCTCTACATTTCCGAATATGGCTCCCACGCGACCACGCGGCTCCGCTATGATCCGCGCGCAGGGTGGGCTAAATCCCATAAACTCGTCGCCAATAAGTGATTTATACCCCGAAAAAACACTAGAAACTAATAAGACAAGTCCTTTTCTTTTCTAAAAACAAGTATATATAAGAAAAACCCAAATTATAATATATTCCAGAAGACAGAACACGTCCGTATCTCTACCAGAGCACGAGGTATAGACAGACTTTTGGGGTTGGATTACTTCTCGGTTAAAAAGGGCGTGGGTACCCCGGACAATCCGCCCCAAGACCTTCTGGGGGTAAGGCAGTCGAGCAGGGAAGTTTGG
>CAJDSM010111205.1:0-10621 GCA_903981925.1 Ostrea lurida
CTCTTATCGTATCGATAATATCCAGCCATCAGCAACCGCCCATGGCTGCTGCCCAGGATTGTGTCAGCATTTGTCTTAGTCTATAGTTAACTCCGGGTTGTGTCGTATCATTTTACATGACGGCCCAGGAAGCATCATCCATTGCAAGCCACCGGGATTTTGGAATAAAGAATCGGCATCCAGGATGAGCGTGGTGGATCATACCATATCGAATAGATTAAAGGATCAATCATACTGGGTGTCCAAACCCAACTTGTGTAAACTAGATGGGATCGCTGACGGCCGGGGTATAGCAATAAGCTCGCCCGGCGGCGGACTTTGTTCTCGGCTGGTATCGCAGGTCACTAAAATGTGGTTCCACTCAGCGCAGTCCCGAAAGTGGTCACAAGAACCACCACCTCTTAACTCTACGCAAATGATGAGTTGCGTATGAAATATAGGTCACATTAAACAACGGAGGGTGTAAGACGCTTCGTGACTGTTCCACTTGAACAATTGACAAATCTGAATTATTAACAGTGCAACAGTCGTTTGTGATCAGGTCCTTCCAACGCTGTACACTTGTGATATTCCCTGGTACACGGTGATAATGGTTGGCTCTGTTTGATAAGAAGCTAGGGCCTCGTTTTTTTATAGTCTTAATAAAGGTATGACAGTTATTCAAAGTTACCTTAACATGAAGAAGGAGAATAAAAACTCTTGTAGATGTGGCTTATTTACTGCGACATTTTAGAAAACCTAAATTTTGACGACATTTAAATCTTATCTATTGAATGGTAATTCTATATTTTTCATACATTGTTGTAGAATTCATAATATCCATAGTGTAATTCGATGAGCGAAAAGACTGCCGACAGGGTCTCCACACGTGTGCGTCGTTACTTAGGTAAACTACCTATTTACTCATGACAGCAAACAATAAATCAACTTGGTGACAAAGGTAAATGATTTCATGGCTTCTAACGACATTGCGTCAACTTTCCAATATTTAACATCATCTGCACATTTGATGTGATGTGTGTACCTCTATAGACAGGCTAGCCTCGTTATCTGCAACCTTAGAACGACGTAAAGTGGACCTGGCTAGTATTAAGACTGAACAAACTTAGCGTCAATCAAAACACAATCGTAAGGTAACGCTACACCATCACACTTGAAAGATGATTGTTATTTGTACAAATACTTTTTGCAAATTTTATGGTCGTTATTCATAATTTTTACGGTTAAAGAACCACTCTCAAAAGTTTGCGGGGTTAGACATTTCTCACTTCCAATAAAATACACACCTATTACGCCCACATAAAATAATGGTTTTTTTATTTCGAAGAACGATAAATCCCTCCATAGGCGTTCAAACAAATACTAAATTTTAGATAAATCTTTAATCAGTAACTTTATAAACTCTCGTAACTTTTTTCGACTACGGGAGCGGTTCACGGAGCGATGGGGTGTGACCGTCAAAAGACAAGATGGGAGTCGTTATACTAACCTCCTATATAAGGACACACGACAACCCCCTGGAATAACCACGTGACGTTCAGGTGCTTTTGTGTCGGGAGGTAATTTCACGGGTGCTTAGTGTCACGTCTGAACGCCTCGTAATATTATTGTGATGAGTAGTGAGGTTGTGTTAATATACTGGACGTACTATGATTTTTACAGGGCTTTCTGTGGATAAACCACATTTGTTGTTGCTGCCGGTTGTTATATGTTACATTCGCCCAGGTTTAGCACTTATTCAGTAGCTTGATTATAATGAAAAAACAACGGGTTTGCACGAGCAATCTCAAAAGAAAAGGACTCTCTATTCCTAGTTAGTTATTGAGATAAAAACAGCAAACAACGAAGGACAACTTTGATACTGGGCGGCGGAGAACTACGATAAAAAATAAAAAAATTTCTACACACACACAACCCCAATAGAAATATACCGGAACCGATTTATGTGCCTGGAATGTGTTATTAATTAGATCATTATAGAATAGATGATTTATCACTAGGAACACACAGATTGTACTTAGAGAAGAAATGAACACTGAGAGGTAGTAAGAAGTCGTGTGTAACTAATTTTTATAAAAGTGAAGAGGGAGAGCAAGGAGAGGATAGAGATAGTAGTAGAGTTAGGAAGAGTCAGAGAGAGAGAAAAGATAGCACGAATGCTGATGCAAACTTGAGAGTGAAAGGGAAGTAGAAGCGAGTTGAGAAAACATACGATATTGCTGTATCTACCAAAATGTCAGATAAGATAATGTATAGAAAGCAGGTAATGCATGATGATGACCTCGCCTTTGAGTGAAGATGGTGAGCTACGACTATTTTATAACGAGCGAGCACCATCGAATGTGGACGACGTGAGGGGGAGCGGGGGGCGCATCGATCCGAGATAATGATCTGGTTCGTTTCTGAGCCATTGCTAGCTAATATATTTTCTCAAAAACACCACACCCAAATCTAGATAGTGACCAAGACCTATATAGTGGGTACTACACAGTGTGATTTGAATTAGATGAAGCTCGAGTTTTCCTAATATTTAATTATCATCGGGTGTTTTACTTAAAAGCAAAAGAAAAAGATAAATAAATAATCTCCCAACAAATTCACAAACCGGAGGCCACTGTCTAACACAAATCCGATGGGCGTAGGCAGCCGGGGGGGGGGGGGGCGGGCATGTGGGGGCAACATGCCTCCCCACTTTCAATAAGTGGGGGGACAAAAGTATTTTTTTTTTTTTTTTTGGTAATTTAATATTTTAGTCTCTAGGTTTGCGGAAGTGAATATACTATGGTGGAGATGAAAATTTCCCCACCCCTCGCGCAAACTTAAAATCACATGTATATAACCATAATAAGGGTCAGTCAGTGGCGGATCCAAGATTGTCGTATAAGGGGGGGGGCGGAGCCTCTCGGATTTAGAGCTTTTAAGAGTGTACTTTTAAAGGGTTAATGTTAGCTATATACTAACATAATATAAAGGCCCTTCGTTTACTCGGTTACCAAAACGAGGGGAAGGGGGGGGGTGTAAATCGGCCTAAGTTAGTAACCGGGGTTAGTAACCAGCTTAAATTATATGCGCCTCTTCTTTTCGATGTGTTATGCACTTAGACCAACAGTGTCCAAGTGCCATTAGCCCAAAACAGAAAAAATCAGGATCCTTTCCATTGACTAACCTTTAACTTTCGTCAGACCGGAAATGACGTCCACGGATTTCAAGCATGGGAATCGGAAGAAGTCGCTAGGAGCTAGGTCAGGCGAATAAGCAGGATAATACAGCATCCATTGCAACTTTGCAAGTGTGGACTATCGCGTTGTCCTGTTGCAGCAAAACACCTTTAGAGAGTTCACCTCGACGTTTTTCACGGATGGCGGTTCTCAGCTGGTCTAGCAAGTTTGTATAGTACACTCCAGTTATTGTACTTCTCTTAGGTAAAAGGTCCAACATAATATAACGCCTTTTGCGTCCCAAAATACTGTGGGCATATCACCTTTCCAGCAGATGGTTGCGTCTGAATTTCGTTGGCCTCGTGGGCCCAGAATCTACCTACCTACGACTTTGAGCTTTGTTCTCTGGCTCATAATAATGAATCCAAGTCTCATCTAGAGTGTGACATGTTTAAAAAACAACGATGATTCATTATCTTATCAAATCAAGTTAAACATTTTGTGTTTGATTTATTAATTTTTTTTACCCTTGTAAATAAAAGACTGAGTGACCGCAACACTCCAATCCGATGAACTTTTGACAGTTTACTTCTAATCTAAATGCTTGTATCTTAATTTTGATTGACATCGAGATGACCTTTTAATTCCATTCAAACATTACATATGAATTCTCTGTCAGCCTTTAGGTATATTTTGACATAAAGTTGTCAAGTTCTTTTACTAGAGTCATAAACTTCACCTTAGTTTTCATCGGTTCTGTTTCAATCGTGGTTTTTTCCCGCTGAATCTCCTTGGGTTCAACACTAAACCACAATATACCGGTACATTTACGACTTTTCACTTCACATAAATTAATCCCAAACGGAACAAACCTTTTATACACTGGACTCGTTCATTTTGAAATTTGATTCGATACATGAATACATGTATATCTTAAACGCGCATATACACGTTTTGAGGTAAAAATTTACAAATTTCAGATTTCCATTTTTAATGCTTACAATGCTTAACTACTTAAGGTATTTCTGATGGTCAGCCAAAAAATCAATGTCAATTGTTGAGTTACAAATGAGATACAACACTCACAATATCCTTGTAAACAAGGCTCGTGTCATGTTTTTGTTTACGTATGTTAAATATACAAGTAAACGTTTAAGCAGATTTTTCAAAATAACCAAGTTCATTACTGAACATAACTTAAGACGGTTTCTAGTGTTTTCTCACAATCCTATTGTTTTTAAACAATTGAACATTTATCTTATCAAGCATCTATATGAAACAAAAACAAAAACATGAGTACGAGCTTTGTTTACAAGAACTGAAGACTTCGTGGTGACTGTTGCTATCTCACTTGTAACATTAACAAATGACCTTCCATTTTTTTGTTTCACCATTAGAAGAAAAAAAATTGAATTGTTTTGGCTCAGAACGTGTCCATGTCCCTTAATTACGAGTTTGTAGGAACTAAATCTTTAAAAGAAATCTAAATCGATTAATAATAAAGAGCAAGGTTTGATTTTTTTAAAAAAGGTCTTCAATTTGGGGGAAAGTTTATTGTTAAAAATTTACTTTATCTTTTTAATTTGTTTTCGGAGGGTGGAGTGGAGTGAAATCTTTTATCAACGGGATACCCAGCTAATAAAATCTTTCCTATTGAAGACAGTTTAAGTATCATAATCAAGTCTTTCAGTCTATGTATTTTTATTTTATTGATTCGTGAACAATCGAGGGAAGTGTAGGAAGAGGGCCAGAGAAAATACTAAGCCAGTAAAATGGGGGCTTACATGGATATTATTCATGATAGTATAATCTGCTTTTAAATGCAGAAGAATATGTCTTTGTGCATGTTTTATCGTAATATTTGCTCCTCTTCATCCAATAATAAACCTTTTTATTTTGCATAAATACTAACCTTCATATAAACATTATTGCATACAAAACTTTTCCAGTTCTGTTCCGTTTTCTGTTCCGTGTTGTGCAATCCAAACTCCTTCGGCCCTTAGCGTCAAGCAGGTCTAAATGTGCACTTTACGCCAGTGGGTAGGGACGAAGAATTCAAAAGGAAAAAACACCCCCCAACCACCCCCCCTAAACCCCCCCCCCAAAAAAAAAAGCCCCAAAAAAAACCCCAAAAAAAAACCAAACCCAAAAAAACAAACAAACAAACAAACAAAAAGAAAAAAAAGAATAACAAAAAAAAAAAAAACAAAAAAAAAAAAAAAAAAAAAAATTAAACAAAGAAAATAAGATTTCTCTAATAGCATGTAATTATGTTCCTTGATATGTGCGAACATATTAGCACCTGTTATACATGAACATTTTAATTTTCATTTTAGGAAATTTGATGCATAAAACAAAATTTACTGTTTCAAAAGAGAAATCTCTTAAGAAAACGATCTTGATATATTGAATGATTAATACAATGAACTCATTATGGAAGAAACAATGCAAATCAGCAACTTCTTACATTATAAAATTTAGCACTTCTCGTAATTACTGTCTAAATCATAGTTATATTGCTAATTCAGGTCTTGTATCATTCCTAATCTGCTACCTCTTACGAATTTTTACTGAAAGTGTTATTTGAAACAGATAAGTCATATTAGGAAAAAAACAATTCTTGTGATCTGGGACATGATCGTTTCCGCAGTTAAAGCGTGAAAATGAAGCGAATCTACAAAAATTGGACCTGCTAGCCACACCGATTTTGGCCAAAAATCATCAATGCGAAGGCTACCCCGGGCATGATCCAATGTCGATTTCATTATCTCGTTAGCGTCACCAGCGCGGCCGCGTTAATGCCCCACCCTCGGAGAGCAATATCGATGATGGATGTAATTGTTCCATTTATTTGGTAATCACACAGAAACACGATTCTCACTAAGGAAAATTTAACTGCCATTTTCTAGCCCAGGCCGTTCCACTCAGAAGAAGAACAATTTGCAAATAACGATAGGCTAATCACTGGTCAATGTTTTCACTTGGGAAAAGCATATTGTATATCTTTAACCCAATCGTGCATTTCAAGGGTGGTTATTTTGTTCTACTGCGAATGGAAATAAAGACCAATTACATAACTTGGATGTCCTTTAATCTAAATTAATGTACTGTATGTTTCCTACAGTTCAATTGTGTATGGTTATCCTACGTTCCATGTTGTATGTTTTCCTACCAGTTCAATGTTTGCATTTCCCTTCAGTTTCAGATGTTGCATTTCTTCCCTTCAGTCAAATATGTATGCTTCATTGATGTTCCCTTACTTTAATCTTGAATAAAAAGGGGCAATAAAACAAACCATTGATCAACCTCGTAAAGTCCCAAAATACAAAACAAGAGAGAGGACAAACACAATCCCAGGACACCACCGAGGATGGGATCAGGTCCTAGGAGGGGTAAGCGCATTTCCCCCTGTCTTAGCCAGTCCACGCACCCGCCGTTTGAGCCCATTGTCTTGACAGATAAACGGAGAGTAATCCGTAGTCAAAATTCACCGTAATGAAAAAGGGCTTAATAAAATCCCCGCCTTTTTGAACACATCAGACAGCATTTGGGACCCACTTGCAGGCCATACTGGCAGACTAGATCGTTATGAACGACCATAGAAGTTGCGAAATGCTGCCTTTAACATGACTGTTAAAACGTATGCAACAACAACTTGTTGTAAGTAGCCTGCTTCGATTTAAATCTGAACATACGTTGAACAAGCTCTTCCGTATCGATTAAAGTGAGAAATACACATCATATGCGGTGAAGATGGAATGATTGCTACATAAATATGGGAATGGCGATGTTGAAGCTGAAATGTCCCCGTTTGTCATAAAAGTTGAGTCATTAGTTTGCCCGTTTATGTCTATTTGTTTCAGTAATATCCTTCATTTTATTTGTACTTCTGAGTGTAGGGTTTATGAAATTCAAACAATTAGCAATGACTATAACACTAGTTTGTTTTAATGTGATTGAAATTGATACAGACATCTGTTATTCTAGTAATAGCTTTCACACTAGATGATCGTGTTTCAGACGTATAATAATTATAGTTAACGATGTGTTATTTGCAATATCTGTTCATAAATATTGTAAATGTCGATCGGTTCTGGGACGTATCTGGGCGCTATAGATGGGAAAGTAACTAGAAGTAGAGAAGGTCCTGGTATAATTTAGACCGAATTTTAGAATTAGTTCTTACCTTATTAAATTTAAATAGAAGAAAAACTATTGGAAAACTTCTTGTTTCATTTGGTTACTGATGAAGCAGTTTTCTGGGATGTAAACAGGTTCTAGTCTTTAAATCATGTAAGGAATGACTACGTAAAGTTTGCAAAAATTGTGTGTGTTGCTGATTTGAGAAAAAGTTTTGTGATTTCAAATTTACTTGAAGTTCTTAGAATGTTTTTAAAATTTCACTTTTGACCACTAAGGTAAATTTTTTTACAATGAGCATTCAAAGTTCACAAGTTGTTATAATATCAATCAAAATTACCCGCGTGGCCGGTCAAGCTAGTTGTAAAATAAAATAAGGTGAGAATAACAACAGTGATCAACCCTCATTACTCTTACAAGGGAAACAAAATCAAGAGTTGGGCAAACAAGGGCCACCTTGCAAACCAAAATGTTGGATGTTAAAGGCAGAGGTAAACAAACAGTGATCAATCTCGAGTTCTAAATAAGAATACCAAAAACAAGATTGGGCAATCACGGAACCCCTGGGCAAACCAGAGGGTTGGATCAGGTTTGCCAGGAGGAGTGCTGGACTGGTCACACCCGCCGTGGCCCATTGTCTTGTCTGATCAGGGTAAAAACGGAACAATCCGTAGTCAAATCAGTCTGTGTGAAACGTCCTTACATGGCTAGAAACACATCAGACAGCATTGGACTCAATGGTAGGTCATATTGGTAAACTAAATTGTTTATACCGACCATTAGCTTGTACGAAATGCTGTTTTAAACCTGACTGTTGAAACCCCTGCAACAAACAACTGTCTGTGGAGTTGCTCCTCGATTAAAAAGACTAAATCATACCGCAGAACAGAGCTCTTGGTACGAATAGTTGAGAGACTACACACCATATGCCAAGGTGATGATGGAATATTGCTACAGAAATATGGGAGAGAGACAAAGCATCAGTACGCAGATGATGATGGAATGTTGCTACACATAAATTATGGGAAGTGACGATGGTGAAAGTTTGAAATCGCCTCGTTTGTCATAAAGTGAGTTATAATTTGCCGTCTATGTTTAGTAAATATCCTATCATTATTAATTTGTAATTTTCTGAGTGTAGGTTATGAATTCAAAACAATTAGCAATGACTATACACCTAGTTTGTTTTAAACCTCGCTTGATGAAATTGAAATTAACAGACATCTGTATCTAGTAATAGCTATTACACTCAGATGATCGTGTCAGAGATTAATAATTATAGTTAACATGTGTATTTGCAAGTATCTATTGATAAACATTTGTAATGTCCGATGGAGGAAAGAAGTTGACGATGGAGAAAGGTTGGACGCATGAAAGAGAAGGCTGAAATTGTCCGTTTGTCATTAAAGTGAGTAGTTAGTTGCCGTTAATGTCAATTGTTTCAATAAAATATCCAAGTACGAAGCAGGACATGGAAAGACTCTGTGGTGTCCTTTATTTCTAGCGTTGGGATATATTGACTAGACATAGGACAATGGAAATATTATTACATGATAGATAATCATCTCAATATATCGAAATGTTCGGATTAAAGGCCACTGCTTAGAATTATTTGTATGTCAGGAGCTATTTGATGAATTCTGCCTCATAAGAAATAAAAATGGTCAGCTAAAATTAAAGGGAGCACCAACAGATCGTAGCCTGCCGATGGAAAGAGTACAAGCCAGTATCTGTTCTTGGAGGGTGCGTCCTGTATTGCCAAATATCTGAACAACAATTAAAATATTTGTCATTCGATGGAAAACTCCAGACATTCTTCCTTCTCAATATCACATTACAGAATAGAACAATAATACTTTGTGTGAAGTAGAAGAAATAGAATCACTGTAGTGGGAATGAGTTCAAAAACCAGTGTATCGAGTATGCAAACAATAATTTTTTTAAAAGGAGATGCATGATCACGACATAAACCTCAAGGAAAGTTAATTAATATATGATTCCTATATCCAAAGGTGTCTTTGGGCTGGATATGTTAAAAGATACCGCAAACATGAAAGGAGCTACATACAGAGGAGTGTCAAGTATATGGCCAACCATCATTTATCCCAAACATGAACAGTACCCTTGTTCCAGGACTTTTGTCCTCGAGTAACGTGAGTAGCCGAGCTCTGGTAGCCATAGATAGACTGATATCAGAAGTATCCAGAGGGAAATACAACCACTATTCGATAGAATTATTGAGGAGGAGGAGGAGAACCGCAGGGAAGTTAAAGCCAATGGAGACAGAGACAACAAGGAGCCATTGGTGAAGCAGCAAAATGAGAAAGAGCATGTGAAGAGGAAGAGAGAAGAATTGAAAGAGAATGCAGAAGGGAAGAAAACTGAGGCAAGCCACAAGGAAAAGGAACGAGAGACAGAACAAAAGAGCATGACTAGCAGAGAGGAGGTATGCCAAAAGAACCCACCTACATCAAAAGAGAATGAATGGACCGATGAACACCCCGAGGAGAGAATAGCTGCACAGGAAGAGAACACAGAATCCCAAAAAGAGTCTGGGGAATCAGAGAGCATAACAACACAGGAAGAACAATCTGAGGAACAAGAAAATCCAACACCATCAGGAACTTTGGACTAGCTCCCTGCAGAAATATCCTTCTTTGTTCAAGCAGCCGAGTCTACCATCATGGAAACGTCAGTATCGGATGACAGCGACGAGAAGAGTAGAGCACTAAAGTTCCTTAAGCATGGAGTAATGCCCCTTCTCCCACCAGCCAAAAAGGAATGGACTGGAGTCACACGTATTACCATCTTGGATGGACCAGTTCCTCTTACTTGGCCACCTGCAGACTGGGAACATTTACATCTGATCAGAAGCTCTGTGCATGGGATATGGCAGCCACGATAATGCATGCGAAAACAAACATCGACTATGCCACAGACAAAAACTACCTCCTTTCCAGTTACAACTTCCTGGCCCTTCCCGGAACTGCCATGCCATTCCTCCCTAAAGCAAACGCTTCTGAAATCAACATGAGACTGTACAACCACAAAAACAAGAAATAGTGGTCCATGACTGAAGCGGAAAAGTCAGGAGAAATTTTTGAGTGTTCTGGACAGTGCTTCCCAATCTAGAGACAAGACGGGTGAAGACGTATTGCGATTGATTGCAGTCCACAATGTGAGAGTGCGGCTTCCTAAGTATAAAAAGTGGACTTTACTTTAATTCCCGGAGAATTATGTATGAATTAAGGTGGGGGGAGTTGTTAATAGACAGGGCTTTTTGTAAGTTCTCCTTGTGTGTGGGAAGGGGGGGTGGCCTTTAG
>CAJDSM010111212.1:0-10559 GCA_903981925.1 Ostrea lurida
AATTTTAGTGGTTATTACAAGCGTGAATAAACATACCATCTTATTTGTAGACGACAGGATCAGAAATGCAAACGCACATTCCTCCATTATCAACGGAATGGGGTTCACCACATTTGACCAAGACAACGACCATTATGAGAGTAATTGTGCCGTGAAGTGGGGAGGAGGGTGGTGGTTTAACGATTGCTCGGACGCCTTCCTTAACGGACCCTACCATCCTAACCGTTGGCTCCAGCCCTGGTACCCTCCCTATGAGGATGGTACAGATGTCGCTAGAACCAAGATGATGATAAGACGACGGCAATAGTATGTTAAGGTCACATGCAACGTTCGTTATCTGTCTTAATATGAAATCATAGTACCCTTAGATATTCTTTGAAAAAAATTCAGACCATATTTCCTGTGTTTTGGAAAAGATAACAGTTGATGAAGAATGTAATTTGCACAATTATTCATACCTGAATTCTGAGTTACCTATCTTTGGAGAATGCAAATACAATGCACTTGTACGTATTCGTACTACAAAAACACTGTCAGTTGTTGTGTAATTGTATTTTCATCATCATCAAATAATTCCGAAGGGATTGAATGATGTTTGTGTTGTCTGTAACTATTATTATCATTGGAAGTCTTCAATTTTGGAGATAGAAATTTTTTTGTGAAATGTACATTGCGTATGCCCTTAAAATTGAAATAAAGTGAACATGTAGGAATCTCATGCGTTTTCGTTTCCCATTCCTGGCCCAAAATAAGAATTCATTCTGATCTATTGGAGACTATGTCATTGAGGTATCTCTTATCATGAAAGCAGGTGAGATTCCTCGGCGTTGGTGAGCAAAAAATGAAAAGGCAAAGATAACGAACATTGATCAATCTCGTAAGTCCCAAATAGAACGGTAAACACGGACCCCTGGACACACCAAAGGTGGGGTCAGGTGTCCAGTAAAAGCAAACAGTCCCCGTCGATCGATCATACTCGCCGTAAGCCCATCATCCTGATCAGGCAAACAGAGAGAGCAACCCAAAGTCAAAATCAGTGCACAAAAACAGTTCAATCCTTTATATATAATGTATTGCGGGAATGCAACACATATAATTTGCGAAGGCTAACAATGTATTAAACGTAATCATATCCCAAAAATATACATGTATATTCAAAGTCGAGTGTAGGGCGACATGGACGTTCGACAAAAGCGAAGGCAGGATTCAGGTTCCATGGGAGTAAGCATCCTACTGCCGACGGTCACACCACGCGCCAAGTCCTTAGTCGAAATAAAGTAACGGGATTACCATCGTCAAATCTGGTACGAAAATGACGGTCTAACAAAGGGAATCAAACAAATGACTTACTGTTAATTTGTAATCGAAAACAGGTCATTATAGCTACCGTAGAATTTGCTAAATGATGACTTTAAAGAGGTTCTAGGGTGAGGTTTAAAGTGATGTAAATTTTTTGGGAAGTGTATTTTTGACTCTAACATTGAAAGAGAATCGGGAAATTGGGTTTTTCATGCTTGTTTTCAAGCTCAGTGTTTTTAACATGACCTTTTTTTGCATTAAATTTACTCCAAGATTTATTCATTTAAACTCCATTCGTCTGTTGGTGTAACAAAACATAAGGAATATAGATCAATCATTACATGAAATAGATACATAATAATGTCTTCTTACAATACAGATATAAATAAAAGATTTAATACTTGTAATGGAAATAAATAATTACCTTTTGTGCACTTGATATACGAAAAACTCACGATATTGAAGTTAAAAAAACATTTCACGGAGTGATGTCAATTTCTTAAATTCAAGTAATATTCAGAGTCTTGTCTCAAAATTTAAAAATGGAACTTTAAAAAGTAGAGGTTTACGGTCAATTTTTTAAATATTGGCCAAAATACGATTTTTGCACAGAACTTCGAGTAAATTGAATTGACTTTTTAAAGAATATGTATCTGTTTGGAAAATACCTCAAACAATATTAATAAATTAACCAATATGCTGAACTTAGTGGAAGTCTTCCAGGGAAACATGTGTCTGCCTGCCTACTTCTAATTTCATTGCTAAAAATATCTTTCATGCATTTAACGTATCATATGGCATAAAAGTTACATTATATGATTATGTTTTTTTTCAGAATTCAGTTCTGTTCAGAGTTCACAGAATGATAATGCATATCCTACACATGATGAACTTAGATGAAAGGATGAGATATTGTTATAGATGGCATTTGTTGAGTTTTTGACAAGAGAATCTATCCTGAAATAAAGACAAATTTGTTTATCGTCAAAATAAATTAAAATTGCGTTCAAACAGGAAGTACATGCGCAGATGAACTGCCGTTACACGATACAGTTGTCCATTAGTAATGCTCTGGTGCCAAATATCAGGATGCTGACCTGTGTGGTTCCTGAGAACAAAGTGACAGAAATTGTGCCTATTGTTAAATAAGTTATCAATAGTGCCGTCCAAACAGGGTTGACATGCTCAGCGCAGATTGGAACTGCGTTACACTGATACAGTTGTCCATACTAATGCTCTGTTGCGGCAATATCAGGAAGCTGGCCTGTGTGGTTTCTGAGAAAATGTGACAGAAAATTTCGTGACGCCGAACAACCGACGACGCCAGACGACTAAAGTGATGCCTCTCTGTTGCCTCGCTAACGCAGGCAGGCGACAAAGCAAACTAGTTTCCAAGTCTCCATCTGCTTTGTATTGTGAATATACGAATAGGGGTAAAATAAATATGTGGTATATTGATGAAATAGAAACTGTATAAATTATGCTTTTGTTATCAAGATCCTTCCTTCCGCCAAAAAAATTAGTCACTCACAAACCCTTTCAAAAATCTGAAATTGATCACAAATTTTTCAACTTGGACAGGGTTCAGTTGTAAATGTGTAATATGCTTGCACCGATGGAGGTCAGTATGAACCAGTAATACTTAATGAATAGCGTCCTGCGGTAGTTGTTCTCAAGGTTTAGCCGTACAACAGTCGCTTAAAAGAGATTTTTTATACCCTAAAACATTCAGTGTTATATCTTATTATTCTCATGCGTAAAAATAAATGTTGATATGGCAGCCGCCCATTATTATAATTCTTTGCGACTCACATCACTAAGTCCATATGTTTGACTGATATGTTTCATACCCTTTGTTGACTGTCGAAATGTTACACATTGTTTGAAAAAATTTTGTGCAACCAACATTTGTGGAAAACCAATTTCAGAAACTTAGGAACCATACTAAAGCCTCATACCTCAATAAATTGAGCGAACGTTGATCTTATTTTTCACAAACAAGATCAGCTGCAGGGGGAAAGTGTTGACGGCGTACATTGCTGAAATAACGCGCTTGGGGATTCACTGCAACTTTGGGGCGAATTCGTTGTTAAGACTTTTAAGAGACGAGATGTTGTATGTGGTTTAAAGCAGGAACCCATTCAAAAAGCGATTTTCTCGCAGAAATACAAATTAAATATAGAAAAAAAGTCATTCAACAGTTGTGGCCATGGGAACGGTTAGTCGAGACGCCGGCTTGAGTTACAGGGAAAAGTGTGTCATGCAGAGCCATATGTCTATGTGTAGATATTTCACATCGGAAAGTCTTGTATAATTTTTCCTTTGCACCACAAAGTAATATGAGTTTTTTTATTAAGTTATGTGAAACTTTCGTTTTACAATTGTATGTCATCTCTTTTAATCACATGCAGAGGCATGTCTTTGTGTATATACATGTACAGTCACTTGAGTCATGTAAACTTTCTTTTTAATCGTGCAGTCCCTGCAAATTTTATTTTTTAAACAGGCTGCATGAAATGCGGGTGCCCTATATTACACATTGTTCGTCCTCCGTTCCTGCAATTTCGTTGTGGATGCGATAACTCATAAACGTTTTTATCGTACCGTTTTTGAAACTTTCCACAGTTGTACTCTACCATAAGAAGGCAGAAGTGTAATATATTCTGGGTTCGTCCGTTTGTTAGTGAATAACTCAAGAATGTGAAACTCAAAAGAGTTTTCATCGTACAGTTACATGTATGAAACTTTGCACAATTGTACTGTACCATAAGAGGGCAGAATGTACAATTCTGGTTCCGTCGTTCGTCAATCATTTCCGTAGTGATGCGATATACTCAGAAAGTTTTTTTATCGTTTAAAGTTTGAAACTTGCATAATTGTACTCTACATTAAGAGTGTAGAGGTGTAGTATAATTATTGGATTTGTGTCCGTTGTACTGTCGATCAACATTTCCGTTGGTGATGCGATAACTCAAAAAAAGTTTTTTCGTATCAGTTTGGAATCTTTGCACAATTTTACACCCTAACCTAAGAGCACAAGTTGTCCAACGTATTGGAAAACCAAAATACATTTATGGAATTATCTTATATGTCAGTTACAGAATAATTTCCATTTTTGTTTACCTGAGGTTTGCTTCGATCGAAGTAAAATTTTCTTGGAAATATTTGGTTTCAAGAAATCTTATTGAGTGTGTTTAATTGCTATGGATGTTATAATTCACAATTTAATATATGTTTTCACATATATAGGAGCCTTTGGCGAGGGGATAGAATAGGACACACATCGAGTTGGATATAATTAATATCACAAACCACAACCCATGGATTTTTTTTTTTCACATGTTTACTCTCCTCTTTCTGTTTTCTCTCCTGCAATTAATTGAATTTGATAGCTCATCAACGTCACTAGAAGTACGCAATTAAGAAAGAGGGCTACAACAATACACAAACAAATCATGTTTTAAGCTAGAATTATTTTCAATTGCTGATAAATTAAACTAACTAGAATATATTCTTTCACAATATTAATATTGCATTCTTTATGTTTACCCACTGTTTTGTATTCTAGTCTGTCGGCAAGAGACGGTATGTTTGAAAACAAGCGACGTAATTTTTACGTACGTTTGTGAGGTCACAATCGATGCCAATCGGCGTAGGAAAACACAGTGTAATAATTAGAATTTATGTTATGAGTTGATATCCACGGGATAAAGGAGTAACATGTGATAAATACCAAGTACTAAACATTTATGGTATCAAATACAGATGTCACTGTCCTTTGGATAGCTCCTGCCGGCGGGGGCCCTTGCTTGACCTGTCAGTTTTCTAGTACTCAATTTTGGGGCCATGCGAGTTTCTTTTCCCACATGCAGTCATGTAAATATTATTTTTCCACATGCAGAGCCATGGAATGTTTGTTTATACACAACACGCATAGTTTGTCATTTGGCTCTATTTCACAATTCCTTGATTTAGCGTAGTCTGTGATAAATCTGTATTAACTTGGAAGCACTCTCTCAATGTAGGAATTTTTTCGATTAAGTTAATGAGTGTAACCTCCATGTGGGGATATATTTTACATTTGACAAATGAATGGGTCTTATACGAGTTTAAAAAGTAACTGTCACGACATGTTGTTTACATCGTATATTCATACAAAACTAGAAATATTGTAGTGCATTATCATGCCACGACGAAACCAGGCAGCAGGCGCGCAGGAAGGAATATAGTGTCGCCTCCTGTAAATAAGTTCGGTGAGACTTTCCAAACCGGTGCGTGGCAACTATTGTACACAAGACTACACAAGACTGGCTCAAAGTAGATTGTTAAATGTCAGAAGTCATCAGATGGTGATGTGGGACTTGCCCACTCTACGCGACAAACGTGGATTTAGTCCTAAGTGTGTTAGGAGCCACTCGCAGGGTTTCAATCATGTCCAATCCAATGGCTTTAAGTAATTTCGAGTCAGTTGCCTCGTAGAAATATGGGTGAACCAGTTAGCACCACAATTGCGACATATATTTCAAGACCATAATCTTATTACATGAGGGGAGGTACCTCTTGGGTTGGCGAACATCGTATCGCTCAAGATGAACGCTAAAAATCTGGTCATAATGAGTTCTTTGACTTGCGATAATTACTGTTCACCAAGAGAAACAAACGCCAATCATGCTGTCGGCATTCCCCGGAAAGCGTTATGAAAAACATACCCTGAAGCAAAAACATCTATGTTTATAACGCCCCAATGGACATCATTTCATAAGAATTCAAAAACCACTTCAGAACTCCGCCATTTGCTTACTGTGATCATCATTGTTCGTGGGACCAATGTTCTGGATTTCTGGTCACTCGTTACCACGAATTGGTTGTCCCCACGACATGTTTTATTGTTTATAGGATAAGTATTAGTGCTTGCTTCATAATCTTCAGTCATTTTAAAATTTTTGAAAAATATAAAATTAAGTTTTCAAAACAGGCCTTTGGAACGAGATTTATGAGGGGCAAGCTCTAATACTATCCTATTTTGGCGAAATCCACTTCGCGAGAAACACTATGTTCAAGGGTCACTTCCACCTAGTAACTGAGCACCAAGATACACTATGTAAAGGAAAAGTCATGAAATTTGTTATCGTGTAAGATACAAGACAAAGAGTTATATCAAAAACAAAAGAGAAGGAACATTTATCAAATTGGAAGTTAATACTGGTCAGTTTGAGTTTACTAATTCCATGAGCAGATGATACATTAACAAAAATTATATCGATAACAAAGGAGGGGAACAATCAAATTAAAAATGTATATAGCTAGTCGGTTCGAGTTCATTTAATTCCTTGAAACAGCTGATGGCAAGAGAATAGAATTATATTGAATCTTCGAAGCAGATAAATCTTTTGGTAAGATGTGCAAGGGTATAAATGAAGAAATCAAAGCAAGGTCTCGCCGGTAGCAGCCAAGACTGTGTTGCGATTCCTATCTTCAGGTAAAAATTTTAAAGTTAATTTTTTGAGTTAATTTTTAGGCGGTTTATTTTATATTTGTTGTGAAACTTTTAAACACTGGTTTATTGTAACTGGTAATGGGAAATATACTTGGATGTTGTAATAAAGATCGCGTGTGATTCCTACTTTCAGGTTTTGAATGCAAATAGCTACTTTCCGTTCACCTGAATATCAAAACACATAACTAAGGATCTCCGTCACAATTAGATGGTTCCATATACTGTTGATTTGAATTCAGCATCAGGATTAAAATATTGTAAACTTTCTCACAATGTTCTATTGAACCCAAAATGAAGTCTTAGATCTATTATTGGGTTTAATTCAAAATGATTGAGTATCCCCGTATGAGTCCGATAGTGAAGTGAGCATTCGAAAAATGGGGTTGATATTCGAGACAGTGATGCTAACCTAAGTGGTGGATCCCGTCCTTATAAAGTCTAGAGCGTGAAGGATAATCGTAACGATATAATGGTGCTGAGAATCCGGCGTATCGGTTGTAAACATTCCCTGACCTAACGAGTGGTTATGGAAAAGTTAACGAATTATCCCTCACAGTTAACGCAGTTTTATTATCGTAAAGCAAGTCAATCAAATTTGTTACGTGTAAAGATATAAGACAAAGAGTTATATCAAAAACAAAAGGAAGGGGATGATATTAAGCTTTGTCATTGGACTTAAACTATTTTCCACAAGCGGCTGATACAAACAAAAGATTATATCGAGAATAATTGATCAAATCAGAATCTATAATAGCTGGTCATTTGTGCTTCAATAATATATCATGTACGTGTGCCAATTTTTTAATGGCACCAGATGCGCTATTTTCGATCAATGATGCTCAAACGCGAAATGTTTGTAAAATCCGAACATGAATAAGTAATAAATTTATAAAAGTGATCAAATGAAGTGCCAAAAGATTGGGCCAAAAATTCGAAGGTCAGAGCTATGCCCTGAGGGAGAATACCTTAATTTTGATATAAATTTCTAATTTTACCACTGCAATTAAATAAAATTAAAGAGCTGGATTGCAGAGAAAGAATTATATGACTTATCCTTTGTAAGAATGTGCGAGGTTATAAAAAGAAGGAAATCAAGAGAGGTCTCGCAGTAAGCAGCCAAGACCTCGTGTATGAGTTCTATCTTTTCAGGGTGAGTGTACCCAGATGTCAAAAGTTTTGAAACGTAAATAGGCTACTCCGTTAACCTGTATTTGGTATGCCAACCTATGTCTGAGGACTTTATCGGATTTACAATGTGTGTTGCTTGAATTTGGCATCAGATTTTAACAAAGACTGTACTTCTCATGCAATATTGTATTGCCTAGAAAACGAAGTCTTAGAATCTGATATTGAAGTTTTAATGATCAACATGATGATGTATTCCCAGAAGGACTCTTATATTTTAATGAGCTTTCGTAATAAAGGGTTGATCTTTCCGAAATAGTGCCGATAAATCTCATGGGGTGATTCCGTCTCATAAGACGCGAAGATAAAATCGCAACACCTCTCACATACATAACCAAAATTAAAAACATCATAAATTTGTTACGATAAAATGGTGTTGAGAATCCGGAGTTTGTAATGCCACTTTCAATGATTTGAAGAGTGTTTCATGACCTAATGAGTGTTTCAGTGATATAACGAGCGTTTCATTTATTTATCATTATCTGTTTTAATAGGAACAATTAACATCATTCCAACATTTGAAGCGCAGTTGTCAATAACTCTTCTTTAGCAAAGAATTAATACGACCAAAGATGATTTGCGTGTTGCCGAAAATTTTCCTTTAATCCTGCCATCTAATCAACGCAACTTGTTTTCCACCCCGGCGAAACTTCAGATTACCATATTTTGGCGAAAACCACCCCGCCTGCCTATTTTACAGAGGGAACACCGACGACGAGAAAACACCTCCGTTTCAACAGATAACAAGGATAAACTAACTACATAAATTAACGTTTACACCACTGCACCTTTAATATTTCACAACTGTACCCACGGACTTTTCGCCAACAGGGAAACTCCAAAAACGTCCTACAAAAGTGCTTCGATTTCAACGCTAAAAATCAGTACAACGGAAAACAACCCTAAATCAACCCAGGGATACAAATAGGTAACTATTCGAAATTTTTTTTTTCCCCCAATGTCTATCTCAAATCAAAACTGGGGCAAGTTTAAAGGTGATGGTTCGCAGATGCGAATGCAGTGGTTAACAACTTTTTTGTCAATGGTCCAAGTTTCATGGACCTTGCCGATGCTAAGCAATTGCATGATTTTTTCCGTTTTATTTGGAGGCATGCTAAATGTATGGTATGACTCTAATCTGGTGAATCCAAAACTATTACAACCGGCATTTTCAGGAACGTTGTGTTTTAAGGATTATATCAAATTTCTTTTTTAGATCTCTCAGTTTTACATATGAAGCAGGGTATAACTGAATCTGTAGGATATTTTGTAACGAACTTGTTAAGATGCGCTTTCAAAATTAAGATGTACAGAAAAAGGTGGTTTTATATCAGTTGCGATGAATTTGGGTTAAATCAGACATTTAAAACGTTATTGTAGTTACTTCAAAATCCGAAACTATGCACAGTTAAGCAGATTTGCAAAACTTAGCTGAAAAATCACAGCCAAACATGTATCAATCTTGGAATCTTTACGAAAATTTTGTTATCGGAAGATTAAAAATACTTAGGGATAAAGGAGATTAAAAATATTTAGGAAAATGGAATCAAAACGCCGCGATAAATACTGTAAAATCGTACTCCCGCATCTGATCACAAACAGATGTATCGCCAATTATTTGAGGAATACCAACCCAATTGTTACATACCATCCCAGTTAGAACCCAAGGAAATTTATTTGACAATGGAAATCATGTGTGGTCCACAGTAACCAACCGTTCAACTTAAGACCTAACTAAGAACTGTCCTATCGGGACTAATACCTCCCCGGTGCCGGGGGGCAAATAAATCACCTAACATAATTGAAACAACAGATTTTCTCGATAAACAGAAGATGTCTAATCAATGGGTAATATAGCATATAATTCTTTAGGAGGAGTTGCGGACAAAGCACTGATGCATGGTATATTGTGTAAAAGCCTAAAGTCAAACGTTTTATATCTGTCTCAAAAATTGTCCAAAATAAAATTCCTGAGACAATATGCACTCTCCATTATATATTGCTAAACACTTCTCTCACAAAGTTTAAAAAATCCTGCAAGTCGTTTAGGAAGGAGTTGCGGACAACAAACATAGATTTCGGACAGGACAGACAGACAGGGTACCACCTATATACCCCCCAACTTTCGTTTCGGGGGGGGGGGGGTGTTAATAAATATCGGGGTATGCAGAACAAGTCTTCGTCAGCATTCTAGCATGTATCTCAGTGATGACAGTTCTTGTTTTTAAAGTGTTACTCCAAAATTAATGTCGATACAATATTGTTTTCATGAGGGTTTCTTTAATTTTCATAAAAGGTTTTCCTCACGCATGTATAGCAGAATAAAAATTATTTCTTACACAACCTTTTTGACACTCCTTTACGATTTTTTAAAAATTCAATATTGATTCCTCTAATCAAGAATCAGTAACGTAAACATTTAGTTTAAATAAATCTTGAGGAATAGATTCTTTTTTGTAGAAGGGGGGATTTTATCGTAAGGACAAGTCAAGCGATTTGTTACGTGCAAGATATAAGACGAAGAGTTATATAAAAAACAAAGTAAGGAACATTGTCAAGTGAAATGTTATAAAGCTTG
>CAJDSM010111231.1:0-17323 GCA_903981925.1 Ostrea lurida
TTTAATTTTTGTTTTCTTTAATATATCTGTGGAGAGGATGCCGACGTCGAAGACCATTTTTTTTTGAAACCCCCCAAAAACACAACCAAAACACAAGAACAAACAAAAAAAAAAAAAAAAAAAAAAAAAAAAAAAAAAAAAAAACAAAAAAAAAAATAAAAAAAAAAAAAACAACAAAAAAAAAAAAAATAAAACACAAAAAAAAACGTCTCACAGGAATTTGCCGTTATACTTATTAATAACAAGAAAAATTTCACATAACTAAAGGAATTCAAGAAACGAAATAAAATAGAAACTACAGAAGGTATAATCGAGTTATTTGAATATTAACGAAGCAAATAAAATCACAAATTTAACAAAGTAAAAAATACATACATGGTATATATTGTCTTCCCATGTGGTTATACTTTCGTATAAAATTATTATGAAATAGGTATATTAACCCAGATTCATTGACAAATATGGGTAAAAGAATCATTTAAAGGCACCACGGCAATGCGATAAGGTTACCATTTCAAATTTTTTTTTTTCTATCTGATCTCCAAAATTTGAAGACTTCCAATAGGTAAATATAAAAGCGACTAATATCTTGAATAACGGTAGATGCCCACAACATGATAATAGTAAGAGTTACAGAAATGCAAACATTTATTCAATCCCCTCAGATATTTGATTGATTGATGAAAATATATGAATCAAATCTTAACAACATTCTGACACGTGTTTTTTGTGGAAGTATGCTTATACGTACAGATGCATTCATATTGCAATATCTCCAAAGCAGGAGGTAACTCAGAATTTCCAGTGATGAATAATTGTATGCAAATTACATTGTTCTTTTCTTCATAACACGTGTTATCTTCATTGTTTCAAAAAAAACACACGGAAATATGGTTCTGATTTTTCTTCAAACGATAATATCAAGTTGAGGGTAGTCAAGTACAATGATTTATGTAAGAATAGTTCTATTAAAGAATATATACGTAATAACTGGTACCGTTCGTTATGACCCTGTAATCAAGTTATGATTAGATGCCAATCTAGACAGAAAGAAGTTTGAAATAAATGCAAGTAATTTCAGGCAGGTTTAACTTCTAGCTAGCTAACCATGTAATCCTCCCAATTCTGGGGGTGTAAAGAAATTAGAGTCCTACGTTAGAGAGTTATAGGGTACTGTGTGAAAATAACAGATACACAAATCGTTCATTTTGGTTTGACATAGCTTTGGCCCAACGGTTGACCTTGCCTTTGGTCAGTGTGACCTATAAAATCAATGTCCGGGGCAACCCCTCATTACCAAGATTTGGTAGCTTATCTCGAAGCAAAAGGGGTTAAACAGAACATTGAGTGGACACAACATATGGGGTTAAGGACACAGCAACATTTGAACGTTTGATACTTTGGCACTGTACCCTTGAAAAACCAAATAGGGATCGTCTTACTTCCTATGGCCCGGGAACTCCTTCTACCAAGTTTTGTAGCTATCAAGCAAAGGTGGAAAACATATTGAGCGGACAATCGACATAGTTCTATCATACCCGACATTTGCAACAAATTAATATGGGTTCTTTTCTTTTCAAGGAGACAATACACATCCCAAAAAAAAAAAAAGGCGCAAAATGATTGTGGATGCTTGTAGCATTCAAGCATACCATGCAAGCTACGCCACTGGTAGTCCGCCTGCCTGCGTTGCGGAGGCGCATATAGGATCACAATTTTAGTCGTCGGCGTCACAAAATTTTCTGTCATATTTTTCCTTCAGAAACCACACATAGGCCAGCTCCTGATATTTGAGCACAGAAGCATGCAGCATGGACAACTGTATCGTGTAAACACAGTTTCCAATCTGCCAAATGTCAACTTCCTTCTTTGACGCGACTTAGAATATTTCTAACATAGGACAAATTTCCTGTCACATTATTTCTCAGAACCACAATAGGCCAGCTTCTGAATATTTTTGGGCACAGGCATCAGTATGGACAACTGTATCGTTGTAAACGCAGTTTCCAATCTGCCACATGTCACTTCCTGTTTTAGACGCCGCAAACTTTGAATATTTTTTGAACATGGACAATTTGCTGTCACATTTTCTCCAGGAACCACATCAGGCCGCTTCCTGATATTTGGCACAGAGCATCAGTTATGGACAACCGTATCGTGTGTAAACGCAGTTATCCATCGCCCATGTCAACTTCCTGGTTTGATGCAACTTTGAATATTTTTAACATGGACAAATTTCTGTCACATTTTTCTCCAGGAACCACACAGGCCAGCTTCCTGATATTTGGCACAGAGCATCCAGTATGGACAACTTATTGTGTAACACAGTTTCCAATCTGCTGCATGTCAACTTCCTGTTTGACGCAACTTAGAATATTTTTCACATGGTTAAATTTCTGTCACATTTTTCTCAGGAACCACACAGGCCAGCTTCCTGTATTTGGCACAGAGCATCAGTATGGACAACTGTATCGTGATAACGCAGTTTCCAATCTGCCGCATGTCAACTTCCCTGTTTGACACAACTTTTAATTTTTTGACATAAACAAATTTGTCTTTATTTTCAGATAGAATCTCACAACTCACAAAATGGCTTCATAGCAATATCTTCATCTTTCATTTCTAATTCAGCATTAGGATATGCATTGTCATTCTGGTAAACTTGAACAGAACTGAATTCTGACAAAAAACATAATTTATAT
Source organism: Ostrea lurida (assembly GCA_903981925.1). Taxonomy (NCBI): domain Eukaryota; kingdom Metazoa; phylum Mollusca; class Bivalvia; order Ostreida; family Ostreidae; genus Ostrea; species Ostrea lurida. The sequence continues at coordinate 2,703 of CAJDSM010111231.1, forward strand.
ATACTTTTTTTGCCATTGATATACTTTAAATGATGAAGTAATTTTCAAATGAAATAGAAGTAGGCAGGCGAACCACACATGTCTTCCCTGGCAGACTTACCACTAAGATTTGATTGTTTTTAAAAATTATTGACAAAATGAGCTGTACTANCATTTGATTGTTTTAAAAATTGTTGACAAAATGAGCTGTACTATCCCTTTAACAGTTCAACAAAATTAATTTTTTACCTTTTTTGTTGAAAACTAAATTAAACCCAAACAGCAATCCCCAAAACCTGTTTTCTACCGTCCTCTGTATGTATGTAGAAATTCTGAAAGAAGAAGTAAAATATCAGTTCGAAGTTTTACAACTGTAGCATAAGACGAATAAGTTTAGTGTTTAAAGCTGTCATGGACTCCTTACCTGGAAGGATTCATGTCCGCACCATAAGCAAAGTAGTAGACATAACCATCAGGAGGCCGGGCGTTGACCGTGAAGCACAGCGGGGCAAACGGGGCTGCCTGGGTGGGACCCGTCCTCCTCTTGACTCTACAAACGTATTAAAACAATCTATAGGATGGTGAACAAGCAGTACCGGTAGGTGTGTCCAAATTTCAAGATATGTACCAAAAAAAATGAAAAAATAAAAATATGTAAACAATGACAACATTAAATGCTTTTTTGTGAAATGCACCTACTTTGATTTTTGAATTTCTTTTGGATTAGCAACAACTTCAAGATCTACTTTTTCATTCCTGTAAAAGAAAAGTTGCGATTTTTACATGTAATATTAATATATGCTCTGTCTTTTGTATAGTACATGACAAAAGTTGGTCAATATTATAGTTATAGATATTATACAAATATTGACAGGGGTTGAGGGCAATATTGATTATGTTAGTCCCAAGGGACAAAATATTGCCTAACGTGGAGTGGAGGGCAATATCTTCATCCCACGGGATTAACATATTAATCAATTTTGCCCGAAAACACACTCAATAATTGTTTTGTTATATGAAAAACAAAACAAATCAATAAAATAGTTTATCATTTTTCATTGTAATTTCTTCATTTCTATTGGTTGAAACAACACCACATGACTTATTATAGATAATGTATAGACCTGATGTTTCTTAAAATAGCACCACTTTCGTTATCCTTTCAGCTTTCTATTGTGATGTCATAATTAGATATTTTGCTCATTCATCAGCATTCAATGTACAAGCCATTGGAAATTAATCTATCTAAATAAGGTTCATTGTTTATGTCTCTGCAGTCCGTAGCGGATTGAAATAGGAAATTTCGAATAAAACTGTCAAATTTTCTTACTCAGATCGGCCTAAAATCTCCTTTCAAAAAAGTCATAAATCTTTTGTTCGATTCTTTTCCCAAATTTTCCAATGTTATGCCAAGCAATCTGTCTTCTAGGTTGCTCCAAATTATTTTTACTAACATCGAGATAACATGGGTCATGCTCTTGCTATTTCTATCCTTTAACAGTTGTAGGTAGTGCTATCTAGAGAATCTTGCCGTGATTGCTTTCATTTGTAACTTTATCTTGTTTTTTAATTGTGACGTCATGTTTGTTTTGAAGTTGCAACATTTTTATTACATCACAATAAATCAATCTATACTTGTCACAATCAAACTCAGTAAAAAGGTGGGAAAAATATCTGCCAGTCAATAGTCAAAATTAGATGACCCTCAATATTTTTTAGAGGAGCAAAATATTAATTATTATTATTTATTATTATTTTATTCATTTATTAAAGCGCAAAAATTACATATATTTTCTATTTGCCGAAATATCACTAGAAAACTGACATGTCACAACGGGCCCTGCCGAGGCTATCAAAGGAAAGTGACATCTGTATGAAGGTGCTGTGAATCCGGAAATTTTATACATTTCTGCCTCTTCCTTGCAGAGTACAAATTATGCAAAGTTTCAAAACTGTATGATAAAAACTTTTTGAGTTATCGCATCAACAACGAAAATGCTGACGAACAGACGGACTGACAGACAAACAAGGTGCTGTTCCACTGTGGACCTAGTCCTAGAATTTACACACTTCTGCCCCTTTTTGTAGGGTACAATTGTGCAAAGTGTTAGAACTGTACGATAAAAACTTTTTGAGTTATCGCATCACATTGTAAATGTTGATGGACGGACGAAACCCAGAATTTATACACTTCTGCCTTTTATTGTAGAGTACAATTGTGCAAAGTTTCAAAACTGTATGATAAAAACTTCTTGAGTTATCACATCACAACTTCAGTTATCGCATCACGACGAAAATGTTGACGGACAGACAAACGGACGGACGGAACCCAGAATTTATACACTTCTTATTGTAGAGTAAAATTGTCAAAGTTTCAAAACTACGATAAAAACTTTTTGTGTTGTCGCTTCACAACGAAAATGTTGACGGATGGACAGACGGACGGACAATGTGATTTCTATAGGGCACCCGCATTTCATGCGGGGCCCTAATTATGTTGAGTGTTTTCTCTATAATATAGAGAATATAGAGACTATTCTTTACTGAATATAACGAATTTAAATTCTTACTGGTTCTTCTTCTCTGGCAAGTCCCCAAAGGCCTGAAAAAGCAGAAATACAACTACAGATTATACAAAAGTAGTGTATTGCAATAAATTTAGTAGTATTGGTAAATTATGACATGTGTTGGTAATTTTTACTGTATATATTCTACAGCGAGTACTTGGGCTTTAATGTCACAGCTGCATGTATACACAAAATAAAGTGACATCACACTGTTTACAAAATTCAATGGATGTAAAAGACTTTGCCTGCTATCAAAGCTGTCAAATATGCATGTCTAAAGAATGTGAAATATGTTAATAAAGATTTTTCACTGAACAGCCCTGCACTCTCAATGGACTTTGTGTAGAAATAGACATTGCAAGCTCTTGTACCCCATTGGACTTTGTGTGGAAGTAGACATTGCAAGCTCTTGTACCCATTGGACTTTGTGTGGAGGTAGACATTGCAAGCTCTTGTACTCATTGGACTTTGTGTGGAAGTAGACATTGCAAGCTCTTGTACCCTGAGTCGGTGTACTTTCTGATGTTTTGCCATTAACCTAGTATAGTTATTGCTTGTATTAAGCGTACCAAATGATTGCAATAAAAGTCTGCCAATTTACATCTTCAACGCTATGTTTTGTTCAAGAGGAATAATACACATCAGGACATAAGGCTGACTTCCTTTTGAAACATGAATGTAAGTATAACTATCAGCAATACATGTATATTCCTTATAAGTCTAATCACCTAGCTGGATAGCTCAGTCAGTTAACATATTGACTGCTATCTACAGATTACTTTGTTCTAAAACTGCATTTTTGAACTCAATAAAGTAAATTTTGAAGTTTTTAATTTTAAAATATCATTGCATGCATCCTCCACTTTCTCTCCTGGTCAGATTTCTCTGGTATCAATCTTCCTTAAATCATTGTACGAGTTCAGACTAACGATTACTGCGAGTTCAGACTAACGATTACTGCGAGTTCAAACTAATGATTTCTATACCTGTACCTGTTGTACGTCCGGCAGTTCATCACAGACCAGTTCTAGAAGTGTCTTGTCCTCCGTTCTGTCTGATTCCGTCTGCCCTATATCACTGGTCTCCTCCACCTGCAGATTCAGTCGTGGCACTGCGCTCTCTTCCTTACGACTGACGTCACTGGACGCCATGCTGTACCCGCTGTCCGCGATAGAAATGTCGGATGTGGTGTGTTTCAAACTACCATGTTCTGTCCAAGATGGCGCCTCACTCCTACTGCTATGGGGGGTCCTCTCAAAATGAAAACTGTTTCGTCTGCTTCCAGTGTTTCTGTATTCTCTTCTCTCCTTCCATTCTCCACCACTTCTGGGCCTTGCTACATTCCTCCTGGCAGAAGTTAAAGCATCACTTAAGACACCACAATTTTCACTGACCTCCATGCACTTCTTACGATACACATCTAATAAGGAAGAATAATCACTAATATCTTCGTTAACACTTTCAGGTTCGTTTGCTGTGGGTAGACATATTAAATCCATATTTTCTTCCTCCGTCGCACTCTGATCATCACTGTCTATTGAAATCCTCTCCATATCTTCAAACTTCCTCCTCTCTTCAATGTCCTCTTTTATAAAGTTTAATTCAGCCTCAATCTCCTCAAAAGTTAAGGCCCGTTCCTCCTTCAAACCCACCGAAATTCCATCACACTCCGCAGTTTCAACAAACACGGACTGTCTTGGTGGCTTCTCGCCTTCAAAATGCACTTTCGATTTCCTTGCTGTAAGAGTATTGGTTGAGCTTTGAGATTCTTTTGACAGGCGCCTCGACTTTCTAGTTTGCTGGTTGGCTGAAGAAGGTCGAATAAGCTTATTGGTTTTATCTGATTTCGACTTGATTCCACTTGGAGTTTTACTCCGAGTTGGACTTCTGGATGGACTTGGAGATCTGCTACGATGTGGACTTTCTGGACCCACAAGCTGATGTATTGAGCCTCCGTGAATCACACTTTGTATGTTCAACACACTTGGCGTTGAGATTTGATGACTAGATGATATTAAAGTGTAATGCGTATTAGCACTAGGTTTCTTCGCCTTCTCACCCACCAGCAGCTGTGCTGCCTCAATTTTCAACTCTTCCTCATTACATTTTCCTGACTGAGGACTACCGCTATTTTGTTTCCCATAATTCTCCTTGTTTTCCTCGTTTTTCCCCTCACTCTCTCCTTCACTGTTACTGCTCGATTGACTGGTTTCTTTCTCGTTAGAGTTGTTTCCCCCTGATCCTCCACCACCATGCCCGTCCGGATCCTCATCGCCATCATTATTTTTCACATCATTTGAATCACTCGTTTTACATGTTGACTTTCCTTTCTCTTTTTTATCTTTTTTGTCCTGACCTTTAATGGTCACTTCAACATTCATGACCTTTTCATCCTGTATACTATCTTCCGTGGACTCTTTAACAGTCTTTTCTGGATGGACTCCATCTGCGAAGCGGACATTCTTAGTTTTGTCACCAGGGGTCTCTGGTCTCTCTGCTTCCTCAAAGGTTGTCATCAGAGTGTTATCCGGCTCGAGTCGCCTGAAGCTGTTTTCATTTAAAACGGAGCCTGAATCTCCTTTCTTCAGGAAATTTTCTCTTGTGCTTGTGGACTGTAGTTCTGTCAGATTCCTAGGGGTGGGTGTAGGTTGAGCTGCAACAATAGAACACATATAATGTACATTATATTCATGACTTCTGACTATTTCATCGATTGTGGAGAATTTGTAGTTTCGTATGTAATTTCATAGATTTGATTTTTGTACATTGATGTATCGGTATCTATAAATATGTAGGATTAAGTGTACCCACAAAATTTGAGCCTTAACCCAAAATCTTATGATAATAAATTCACAGCATAATGCATAACAAATTGTTCTTTCATAGTTTAGAGTCATTGACGTGTTTAATTAGTGGAATAAGTCCACACCACAAACTTACGCATTCCATCCACCACTTTATAGGTTGTTGCCATAGAAGCTGGTGGGGCTGCTGGCATATTGATGTCTGATTCTATTGGCGACATCCTACAACAGATAAAACCTAAAGCTGTCTTTATCAGATTCAGATACATGTGAATGCTGGATAACTTTGCACGTCTAAATCTTGAATTTTTCGACTACAACACGGACCTGCTAGTATTTAGCGGGCTTCCGTCATCGTCTTTGATTTCTCTGTTCTCATCTATGCTGGAGGCTGCTGAAGTTCTGTGAATCGACTCCACGGTTCGAGGTCTGTCGTAAAGGTACTCGTGGATGTTCGGGATCCTCTGGATCAATTCTCGCCTCCGCGCCAGAGTCCTGTTGGCAGGATTAGCAGGACTTCTGTTCTCTGTGATGTGATCTGAATTTTTAATAGCTCCTCATTAAACTCCAGAATACAGCATGTAAATTCATAAGATATCATTAAACTCCAAAATACAGTATGTTCATAAGATATCATTATTGCGAGTGCAACTTTTCTATGTGACAATTTCTTTTAGACAATACAAAGCTACTGAAACATGGAGGACTATTTAATGCCCTTCCATGTTTAGCTTTACTTCTTTAATCATTTGTCTCTACAGAGTGGACTGAGGTGTATTAACTAAAACTGAAATGAACAATGAACACTAAGGGGAATTGAACACCAAGGAATGATTAAAATGAACACTAAGGTATAATTGAAATGAACACTAAGGCACACTAAGGAATAATTGAAATGACATAGATTCATCTAAATTACTTTTAGAGATTAATTGGACATGAACATTTTACAATCTCAAGTAAATGCAGTAAAAATTTACAAACCTGAAAGTATTCCTCTGCAATTGTTAATGGAAGGTCCCTCTACATTTACAGGTTTCAAGGGCTTAAGCCTGAAAACAATGTGAGGAAAATAAAAAAATGTAAATGATGTTTTAAATTTGGAAGCCATTCACATCCTTGAAAGAAATACAGGAAGACCAGGTTATAGCAAACACATCTATCATGAGTCATTGCAAAATTCTCACATAGATAGAAATTATGAATAATTCATTGGTTAAAATGAATTGCATTTATTACAAAGGTAAATAGGACATTCCTGGCCCTTCACCATACTCGTGGTTTAATGCTCTTCATTATTTTATTGTACATCTCCCTTCACTATAACCATGTTTTAACTGTACCCCTTCCACTATACACCATGTTTTTACTGTACACCGCTTCACTATAACCATGTTTTACTGTACACCACCTTCACTATACATGTTTAACTGTAAACACACCTTCACTATAACCATGTTTTAATGTAACCCCTTCACTATAACCATGTTTTAATGTACACCCTTTACTTAACCATGGTTTAATGTGACCCCTTCACTATAACCATGTTTTTAAATGACACCCTTCACTAATAATCATGTTTTAAATGTACAACCCTTCACTATACCATGTTTTAACTGGGTACATCCTTTACTATAACCATGTTTTAATGTACACCTTCAACTATAACGTGTTTAACTGTAACCCCTCACTATAAATGCGGTTTATTCATTATGGATACCATGTTTATTTCATGGATATAGGTCTTAGTAATCAGGTAAAGAACGACAACTCTTAAAAGTTATCATAACACCCCCCTTCTTATTTAAAACAACTACAATAAATCCCCCCCCCCTTCTTTATCGCTTCCGAGCATGCGCGTCATAACTTCCTTTCTGCTCAGCAGCATAATTTTGATTAAATATTGTCTCCGGTGTGGTCTGTTTCTTTTTCCAAGCTCATCGGTAAAGTGTATTTTATTTCATAATGTGGTATTTTTTACATCTTATGCTGCCAAAGTGGTTTGCTTCGGCACATGATATATATTGTTATACACTTAGCATTTATTATCTGATGCACATGTATCATATCTGTTCATGCTGTGAACATATCTGTCCATCTGTGACACAAATCTCTGTCAGTATCTGTTGTATTGCATCTTTGATTAAAGGGCCCATGACAACTTTCCCGCGGGCCAAAAACCCCACCCCCAAATACCAAAAAAAATTTTGTTTTGGTCTTAATCATTAGGAAAAATTGTCTTCTGTTCTCTCGTCTGTTATTTTGGTTATATATCAACGGCTTAGGTCATGAAAATAACCATGTTTTACTGTACACCTTCACTATAACCATGTTTTACTGTACACCTCACTATAATATGTTTTACTGTCACTCCTTCACTATAAACCATGTTTACTGTACACCCTTCACTATAACGCATGTTTTTAACTGCACACCCCTCACTATACCATGTTTAAACTGTACACCCTTTCACTTAACCATGTTTTTAATGTTTACACACCCTGCACTATAGCATGTTTCTGTACACCTTTCACTATAAACCATCGGTTTCAATGTACAACTTCATATAACCATGTTTTTACTGGTAATCCTTCACTATAACCATGTTTTACTGTAGCAGCCCTCACTATAACCATGTTTTTTACTGTACACCCCTCACTATAACCTGTTTTAACTTGTACACCCTTCCCTATAACCATGTTTTACTGTACACCCTTTCACTATAACCATGCTTTTAGCTGATACACCCCTCACTATAAAAACTGTACACCCCTCACCTATACCATGTTTACTGTAACACCCCACCATATAAACGCATGTTTTACTGTAGACCCCTCACTATAGACCAATGTTTTAAAGCTGTACACCCTCACTATACCCATGTTTTACTGTACAGCCCTCATAATAAAAACTGTACACCCCTCACTATACCATGTTTTTACTGTACACCTCACTATACATGTTTAACTGTACACTCACTTTCACTAAACACATGTTTACTGCACACCTTCACTATAACATGTTTTACTGTGTACCCCCTCACTATAACCACTGTTTTACTGTAGCAACACCTTCACTAATTAACCATGTTTTTAACTGCACACCCTCATATTATAACCATGTTTACTGTACACCTTCACTATAACATGTTTTTAATGTAGCACCCCTCACTATAAACCATGTTTTACTGGCACCCCTCACTTAACCATGTTTTTACGTACATTTTCACTATAACATGTTTCAATGTACACCCTTCACTATACCATGTTTTATGTACACCCTTCACTAATAACCATGTTTTACTGTACCCTTTCACTAATAAACCATGTTTTACTGTACACCCTCACTATAATCCATGTTTACTGTACACCCTTACACTATCAACGATGTTTTACTGACCCCTTCAACTATAACCCTGCTTTACTATGTCACCCCTCACTTAAAAACTGTACACGCCTCACTATAAACATGTTTTCTGTACACCCTACTATAACCATGTTTTTACTGTACCACCCCTCCTATAACCATGTTTTACTGTACAGCCGCTCACTTAAACTCACTGGCCTTTACTGTACACCTCACTATAACCTGTTTTACTGTACACCTTTCACTATAACATGTTTAACTGAACACCTTTCACTATCAACATGTTTTATGTCAGCACGCCTTCACTATAACATGTTTAAACTTGTACACCCCTCACTATAACAACTGTACACCCTCACTATAACCATGCTCTTACTGTACACCCCTCACTATAGAAAACTGTACACCCCTCACTATAAACATGTTTTTTACTGAGCACCCTTCACTTATAACCATGTTTTTTTACTGTACACCTTCACTATAACCATGTTTTACTGTACACCCTTCACTATAACCATGCTTTTACTATACGTTTCACTATATATCTGATATGCATAATTCATGTAGTTTATTTGGGGCAAAATATTCAATTATAAATAGTTAACACTCAACAAGAAGTCTACTTTACTTGGTGAGCTTTGAGGTCCAAAATACCAAATTAATTGAAAACTGAGACCCATTGTTAATTATTTGCACATAAATTCATTGGGGTACCAATTACAAGCTCTGAGTCTAAATGCTTCATTAAAATTGTTTTTGAAAATTGGAAAATAAAAATCCAGTGGGTTTTTCATTTTCAGTTTTTAAAAAAAATCTTGAAAAAACTTGTTCAATTCAGAAGAATCCTTCTTTGTATTTTAAGACATATTCTAATAGGATTTACAAGCGCACTTGCATACAAAGTTGAATTTGAAAAACAAATATTGACTGCAATCAAAAATATATACTTTTCTACAGTGCCTGTGGTTTAAAAACCCATCTAAGTTCCATATTTTCGTACATTTATGTTGAGCAAAAAAAAATACAACAAAAAAAAGTTTTTGGAGAATAACGTCATTTAAATCTTTGAGTATTTAAATTCTGGTACTGTTCTTAACTACAGAATTAGCACTACCCCTGTACACTTGAAGTTCAGCTTATCAGCTGGTATCAGTTAATCTGTCTTAATCGGTAACACCCTTCTGCCATTTGTGTTGGTCTGCAGTGAGGAGCCCCAAACAGTGGCATTAGACGTCCAACAGATCCGTGTTGCAGGTTGCATTTGTAACACGTGCATGACCACAACCACACATAGACTAATGCTCAAACTAAAAAGCATCTCTCTTCTGCGGTATATTCACCGGGAGTGAAATCAGCACCATGCATCTTACATTTAAATTTACATGCATTGAATGCACAGGTGGAAAAAATTACATGCAATTGCTGCACAATGTGAAAAATAGGGACCGCCAAGCCGGTACATGATACACTCGCATATATTATGGATCCAGGGACCTAACTCTTTAAAAAGCATCGGAAGTTAAGGATTAGGCGGAGTTGGGCGAAGAACATCCAGGGAGCTTCTTTTGTAATATGCACATCTTCACATGATCTTTCTTTGTACCCAGTTTCATTAAAATCCCCCACCCCCCAAGGGTTTTAGGAGGAGTTGGAGACAAAGTATTTTACATAGAAAATCCTAAGTTTCCAAGGACCCTAACTCCTTTCAAAAAACATCGGACAGCATTTCTCTTATAATATGCACATCTCCACATTGTCAATCTTTCTTGTACGCAGTTTCCATCAAAATTCCCCAAGGGTTTAAGGAGGAAGTTGCTGAAGACCAAGTATTTGCATAGAAAATCCTCAGTCCAAGGGCCTAACTCCTTCAAAAAAAATCAGAACAGCAACTCCCTTACAATATGCACATCTCCACATTGTGATCTTTCTTTGTACATAAGTTTCATCAAAATCTCCCACGGGTTTAGGAGGGAGTTGCGCGGCAAAGTGGGAAGGGACAGGATGGACGGATGACAGTGGTATAGCATAAATACACCGCGCTTTTAATGCAGTTATTTTGATTCTTATGTGTATAAAGAGCTATATGCAGTGCAAGCGCACATGTGAAAAATTGCATGCACATCAAATTTTTTCAATTTTACCCCTGTGGGAATACATGGTGATAGCTTGAAATTTCATATCTTCAACTTCATGCTTTTTCCCAGTGAATTTTACAAAACTAGTGTGTGTAAAACCATACAAACAGACGCACCAAAAACAATTAATGTGCTTTATTACCATATGTATTCACCGATAGGATAAACCGATCTGAAAAGTCAGGAGGAAGGACAATGCTTAAAATGCATGACAAAATCCACTCCAACAACTGGAACACATTGGTCTTTATATCAAAGGATTGGACCCCCAAATCTCCCCGATTATGTACCTTACTTTCCCTTCAGCAGCTTTCCTGCACTTTCCTCATGATCGGGTTTCTCCTTTTCTTTCGACAAGACCCTGCCCATCACAGGTAATGTTGCTACAGCAGTTCGTTTCCTGTCATTTCTGCTGCTGGTTGTCAGATTACCGGACTTTCCTACAAAGAACATTAGCGAGCTATGAATCTTATGCAACAGTTACTATATATATTGATTATAACTTAGTAGGTTTTGTTACGTTGGCTGTCTAAACATATATAGCTTGTTGATTGTAGACATGCACTAGTTTTACTTGCCCTTCAATACAGCATGCATACAGTATTAACTCTAAGAATGATGAAAGTTTGAGCAGATCAGAAGGTTTGACTTCGTTTAAAAGAAACTCATTTCAAAGATATTTTGCTGCGTATTTTTAGAAGAAGTTTTTGCTGTTTTTCTTAAAACACTTAATAAAATTATGTAATCTGTCTGCAGACGCATGACAGATGATGGATGTCAAGTGAAAACAATGGTTCACACAGTCTTGAGCTAAAAACTGAGTTCCTACTGGGATCTAACAATTTCCCTACTATTCTCACTTTATGTCTGTCTTATCTTAAGAATTAAAGATGAATTAATTACACTGAAGGTGGAGCTGTCATCAAAATCCCTTCTTCTTTGGCCATGGCAATGCTTGAACGGTGGATTTGATGTGTGGTTTTGCCTTGGAGGTTGGGTTTTGGTGACAGGAAGATCTGGAGGAGGGTGTCCGTGACCACCACGCTGAAGGCTCCTAAGGGTGCAAAATTGTCCGCATTTATAGGCATCAGCATAAATATATATAAAGGATACTGAAGATAACGGGAAATAATGAACTGGCAGAATCATTTATTTCCTGTGTTAACCACACCTTTGGACTTCTGCATCAAATCAAACTTAACAACATGAATAATTTGTGCAATGTCAAAATTTAATCCAAGCTGTGAAAAACACACCACCTGTTGATCACTATAAATACAAACATCTGGCCCCCATGAACTGAAATGAATTTCTGCGTAACTGGTTCTTACAGATGTTAAAGGTTATAGTTGCCCACGTTTTTGGACGGCATCAAATAAAGCAGGATTCTGCGTGTTTACGTGGGGTTTTCTATTTTTTGCTGTGGTTAACGTGGGGTTTTCTAATTCAATTTGTTTGATCAATCAAATTATCAATTTGTAAATTGGTATAAAATATGAAATATGCGGCCAATAAAATTATGTCATTTTTAAAAGGATTTCAATTTTGGGGTAAGGGTTTTTTTCAGTTGAATTTTCACGAAAATTCAAAAATAAAGGTGGCCTGATAAAGTAAAATTTGGTGGTCAAATGTGGGGTTTTTTAGCAATATCAAATACATTTAATACATTCTACCTAAAACTTTACAATGTTTTTGGGGTATTCCACTCTTTCAAGCTGAAATATTGACTATCATCATGCACAACTGACTACAGAAAGGACTATATACGTCATTTAAAGCAGATCGAATTTCAAATATACAGGGTGCATGCACCATCATTGTGTGTTATTAAACTTCTGTCACTGCATGGCTATGTGAAATTATTTAAATTCTTATCGACCAAACATGTGAAATTATATACTATTCTGTCACAAACTGTAATTATATACAATTGTAAATCAGTTCTGTCACAAGCAGATGACATAATTCTATTCTGTCCACTAAACATGTGGAATAATTCTATTTTCTGTCAAGAACATGTGAAATATTCTAATTCTGTCATATGAACATGTGACATTATTCTATTCTGTCATTTGAACATGTGACATCTGCAATGATTTCTATTCTGTCAAATTAAACATCGTCAAACTATTCTACTCTATACAAGGATTGCTAATTTCTATATCAGCTTAAAGGCTTAAAACTAAAGGTCTAATCTGATGTCATTATCAAGTTTTGATCAATCTCATGCAGAGATCTGTGTTTTGTATGGAGTGTATTTATTACTATTCCATACACTAGTAAGAAAGGTAAACCTAACTGAGATGACATAACGTCTTAGGAGCCATGTAAGGTAATCTTATTGAAAACGTAATTGTCAGCTTACAAAAATGGTCAGTGGTTTTAGATGTTAAAACATCAATGTCATCAACGTTCCACTGGTTAGCTAATTCTTCTCTTTAATTAACGGTGGTACATATGTGGATGTGCTCATAATGACTGGTAAAAACTCATGTGACATACATTTTGAAGTATATTAGAATTTCAGAAGATTTTGGTGTTGTTCATGCATCAAACACACAGTTGCCGTTTTAAATCACCAATGCGTGGACACAACTGTGGTTCAGACATGCAGTGTGAGTGGGACGTACAGACATGCCAGTGTGTGATGTACAGACGTGCCCAGTGGTGTGAATGTACAGACATGCCCAGTGGGTGATGTAACAAAACTGCCCAGTGGTGAGATGTACAGACATGCCCGTGTGTGATGTGTGATGTACAGACCATGCCAGTGTGAGATGGATGTACATACATGCCCAGTGTGGTGATTACAGAACATGCCGTGTGTGATGGTACGTAAATACATGCCTCAGTGTGTGATGTAACGACATGCCAGTGGGTGTGATGACAGAACATGCCCAGTGTTGGTGATGTACAACATGCCCAGTGGGTGTGATGGACGTAAATACATGCCCAGTGTGTGATGTACAGACTGCCCAGTGGTTGTGATGTACAGACCATGCCCATGTGTGATGTACAGACTGCGCAGTGTGTGATGGACGTAAAGAATGCCCAGATGGTTGTGAATGTAACAAGACATGCCCAGTGTGTGGAAATTACGACATGCCCAGTGTGTCGATGTAAAGACATGCCCAGTGTGAGATGTAATACATGCCAAGTGTGTGAATGGACGTACAGACATGCCAGTGTGTGATGGACGTACAGACATGCCCAGTGTGAGATGTACAGACATGCCCCGTGTGGAGAGACATGCCATATGTGTATGTAAGACATGCCCGAGGGTGATGTACAGACATGCGGCAGTGTGTGAATGGATGTACAGACGTGCCAGTGTGGTGATGTTACAGACTGCCGACAGTGGTGAGATGGCTGGTACAGACGTGCCCAGTATGTGGTGGACATACAGACATGCCCAGTGTGTGATGGGATGGTACGGTGCCCCGTGTGTGATGTACAGACATGCCAGTGTGTGATGGGATGTACAGACATGCCCAGTGTGTGATGTCAGACATGCCCAGTGTGTGATGACGTACAGACATCCCAGTGGTGTGATGGACGTACAACCATGCCCAGTGTGTGTGGACGTACCATAATGCCAGTGTGTGAATGGACGTACAGAACATGGGCGCAGTTGTGAATGAATGTAATCACAGATATGCCAGTGTTGAGATGTACAGACATGCCCAGTGGGTGTGATGGGAATACGACATGCCCATGTGAGATGTAGAGACAGGCCAGTGTGTGATGTAAAGACATCCTATGCCAGTGTG